>JAVYIG010006281.1:0-120759 GCA_035222895.1 Strongylocentrotus droebachiensis | reverse complement strand
TAGCTTACACCTAGCCTCTCACCTTGCTGCAGGGGAAATGTCAGGGCTGGAGAGGGGCGCCAGGGACGGACGAGAGTGGGAGTAGAAAACGTTAAAGAGAACGAGAGCCAGGACGGCGTTAACACCATGTTAAAGTATACGAGTTCAGGCTCTTAACAGAGAGTGGGATTAGAAAACGTTAAAGAGAACGTATGTTCAGAGCCAGGACGGCATTAACACCATGTTAAAGTATATGAGTTAACACCCTTCAGGCTCTTAACAGAGAGTGGGAGTAGAAAACGTTAAAGAGAACGTATGTTCAGAGCCAGGACGGCATTAACACCATGTTAAAGTATATGAGTTAACACCCTTCAGGCTCTTAACAGAGAGTGGGATTAGAAAACGTTAAAGAGAACGTATGTTGAGAGCCAGGACGGCGTTAACACCGTGTTAAAGTATACGAGTTAACACCCTTCAGGCTCTTAACAGAGAGTGGGATTAGAAAACGTTAAAGAGAACGTATGTTGAGAGCTAGGACGGCATTAACACTGTGTTTAAGTGTACGAGTTAACACCATTCAGGCTCTTAACAGAGAGTGGGATTAGAGAACGTTAAAGAGAACGTATGTTGAGAGCCAGGACGGCGTTAACACAGTGTTAAAGTGTACGAGTATAACACCCTTCAGGCTCTTAACAGAGAGTGGGATTAGAAAACGTTAAAGAGAACGTATGTTGAGAGCCAGGACGGCGTTAACACCGTGTTAAAGTATACGCCTTAACACCCTTCAGGCTCTTAACAGATGACATGATCACATGTGCCTAGTCGCCCACAATTTGGGTTCGTTTGAAAACGACCATCAGCGTTAATTAGCTTACGTTGCGGCGCTTCCGCCCCTCGTCGAGGCTCGTAACGCTCCCGCCTCACGAGCGGGGAGTGTGTGGGAGACAGGACGGAGAGAGAATGGGATCGTGATTGTCGAAAGATGTTATTACAGCCAACTTCATTACGCAGGAGCATAGAATTAGGCTGGTTAGCTAGGGAGGGGTGCTTTAAAGGTTCTACTAAACATTTTCCACCAACTCTTTTCCTGGCATTGGATTATTATGCACAACTTAACTCTATCCAAAATCTTGGTAAGAATTAAAATTTGAGGCAAAGTGATATTCCTAAATACACGTACATGAACAATCTTCCGAAGATAACAGCTTGCCATTAAATTGTATGTTTACATGTGTATAAAAGCACAGGTAATAGCACTACACACATGAAGTATACAAACCTCACATATTTTCCTGGTACATATATATTTGCACACAAATCAAACGGATCCACATTGTGTTCATATTGATTGTACACAAACCTTCCATTCTTTTTAGTTTGGTAAAAAATAACAAAGAAATAATGTAGAGATGTGATAACCTATCACTGCCAACTAATTTGTCCAGACTGAAATGTGTCCATGCATGTAGAATTGATGCAATTAAATGAGGAGAAAATAAAAAGGAGCATTACTTCAAAATGCATATGGTGGTGTAAACCGTTATGCACTTCTACACAGCATATAACAATATCTCTCTTCACTGCTACATGTTGTATTATATCTACTCTACTAGAAAGAGAAAGATAAGGGAAGGGGTTGCTTGGTAGGTTGAGAAAGAGAGAGAGAGAGAGAGAGAGAGAGAGAGAGAGAGAGGGAGAGAGAGAGCGAGAGAGAGAGGGGGAGAGAGAGGAGAGAGAGAGAAAGAGGGAGAGAGAGATATATAGAGATTGAGATAAAGGAAGAGAGAAATACAAAGAGAGAGAGAGAGAGAGAGAGAAATGAAGATAAAGAAATACAACAGGAAGCAACTTGAAAGAAAGACAATAAACAAGCGAAGGCAAATGAGAGAGAAAGAGATACAAGGAGAGAGACACAGAGAGACATACAGACAGGGAGATAGACAGACAGAGAGGGAGAGATTGAAAGGAGAATCAATAAACAAAATGAAGGGGAAATGAAGTACCGAATGTCATTTCCATGACAACGCCGTCATTCAACATTTCCAGGAAGCTTTCGGGCATTGATCCATCGCTGCCAAACACATGCCTGCCTTGATCTTCTATAAGCATTGAGGTATTAAAAAAGGGAGTCAAAAATGGATAGGACAAATATATGTGAAATTCTAATCCACAAGTACACGTAAGCTTGGGAATTGTAATTACACGTAACTTCCATATTCATGACTCCAAATAAGTAATTACTTATTTCGGATATTCGCTGCTTGTTTAACAACTCCGTTATAAATGCTATGACAAAAACGAGGTGTTAATTTTTATTTCCATGTAAAACTGACAGATTTTCAAAGATACACGCAGACGCTGTCGACTCATTTCAGATATTTGCTGCTTGTGTAATGACTCGGTTATAAATGTTCTCAAAAAAATGAAATGTAATCCTTTTTTTTTCCATGTAAAATTGATGAATTGTCAAATTCAGAAATCAAGACTCAAATTAAGCACTTAAAAAGTAATCTCACAGTAGAAAATTTGCAATAAACTATCATGAGGTTTTTTCTGTTATTATGGCTTTTCTCTATTTAAAAGTACATGAATAATGATTACCAATATCCTAATCGCTTTCTTAAGTTAAGTACATGTACTGTACAATTTGAACAGTACTGTTAATATTTGAAACGATTTTTCAGCCAAATGCACCGTAGAATTTCCACTCAATTTCACCAATTCTCCTTTTCCTATTTAACTCTCTTTCTGTTAATGAGTAAAGAGGGTTTTTAGCGGAGCTCTTTTCAACATTTTCAGGGCTATCAATAAAATTGGAAGATTGATATGTTGCATTGCCCTTTAAGAAATAGAGATGCCTTCCTTTACTAGATGTTAAAGTTGAAAGCACTTTTGAAGGATTTTTTTTCTCACCAAGT
This sequence comes from Strongylocentrotus droebachiensis, assembly GCA_035222895.1. NCBI lineage: Eukaryota > Metazoa > Echinodermata > Echinoidea > Camarodonta > Strongylocentrotidae > Strongylocentrotus > Strongylocentrotus droebachiensis. The sequence continues at coordinate 117,862 of JAVYIG010006281.1, read as the reverse complement.
TATTCCAGTTTAGGCTCATTATATTCGAATAATGCCAGGCCCCAAGCTTTTGGGGATTCATAGTGCTTACACCCGTCTGCACTAGTTTGGCCAGGGGGGATTAGACCTCCCTGCAAGGTCACTGACAGGTGGTTATCTCATCAATTCAGCTCTCCAATTAATATAGAAAAAGGGGATCATAGGGGACCAACAGGCACCGATTAGGCATTGTTTGCTATATAGAGGGTGCAAGTAGCTATAAGTAGTGCAGTGTGGTTTAAATCCTTCCTCATGCTATTCTCACAGAAAATACAGAATAGCTTTGTTCTAAAAATATTATTTCAGTGCTTGTGGCTCTATCAAACTGAAAAGATAATAAAAAGCCCCATTCGGTTGAAATCAGCATACAAGTTGAAGGATCAGAAAGCAGTCTTAGCATCTGGCAGAGTTCAACTCTGTGGTGATGGTGGGGGGGGGGAGATACAAATACATAAGGTTTACACTATAAATGCATAAGCCCAATGTTAAAATTAAAAAAAAATTAGAGTCAGAACTCTGGACCTAGATTTTGTGTATCTGTGTGTCCATGATGCCTGTACACGTACATGTGAAAAGTGTTCAGTAATGACCTATTGCAACCTGCACAATGAGCAAATAAAGATACATAAAACGATACAGAACTTTATTAAAGTAAATATAACACAGTTCAAAATAGCAAGACAAAACATAGCAATGAAACAATACTACCTTCAAGACCATATGTCTCGTCTACATACAAAAATTAGTGATACTGTCTCATATTTCTGAAAAAACATTAACTACCTTGAATCTGCCATTAATATATATTTATATTGCGTGTATAAAAACGTAAATACATACAAAATTGTTTAACTATCTCATATTTCTGAGGGAAAAAAATCCATTAACTACCTTGAATCTGCCCATAATATAGAAATTGTGAGTATGCATACAAATTGACCTCTCTGCTATTAAAGTGCTTGCATTTATTTGCATTGCCTAGGCCCCTTGTACTAGAGGCTTGATTGATACCGGGATGTATTGAGCATGGACCTACTGCATAGAGGCAATAGGCCTGTCCTCATCAACTCGAGATTGCCAAATAGCCCGCTATTTCTGATTTGGGAAATAATCCTGAAGTGACAATCGCGTCCTCATCAGCTCGAGACTTGACCTCGAAACTTGAAACTCGAGCTCGAGAAATTAGCTCGAGATATTTTGCTCAGTGTTCGAGCATAGTGAAGACACACCGGACAAATAGCGGGATATTTTGCAAACTAGCCCAAGATATACCTCGGGATGATTATCTCGACCAAATATCTCGCTAATTGCAACTTCGGGCTGATGAAGATGCAAATTAACTGGATAATTTGCGATCGGGATAGTTCAAAAAGCGGGATATTTGGCAATCTCTAGCTGATGAAAACAGGCCTACTGATCATGCAAATCTAGAGATATTACTCCAATAATAGCTTCATCCAGAGGAATGAGGTGGATAATATGCAAACGATCGACGGTACATCAACTAGGATTACCCTCTCTAGCAGGAAAATGCAGCGTGGATACGAGGAAAGAGTTAGATGGGTAGAGAGAGAGAGAGGGGGGGGGGGAAGGAAGATGGGGAGGAAGAGAGAAAGAGGGGGTGGAAGAGAGAAATGGAGATGGAGATAGGGGAAAAGGGAGGGATGGGGAGAGAAATAGAGAGATGGGTAGATGGAAGAGAAATGCAGAGGGGAGGAGGGGAGGAGCCTGGAGGGCAGGGGGTGGGGAGCTATGATAAAGACAAGTTAGATCTTTCAAATAACCCATTCAAAATTTAGATAATCAAGTTGTTTAATGATTGATACATTCAAATTACTAAAATGCTAGCTTTAATAGCTTTAATAATATAATACCTAAGTACTCTTTCAATTGGAAATATTTTGTGAGCTCATGAGCAAGATCAAATTTTTAATGAGGTAAATATAAAACTCAAGTATAATCCAGACGTCACCTAGTTATTTAAGGGTCACATAATCCATTATTTTTTTGTTACAGGATGTATGATATCACATAGCGAGGAACAATCAGTGTCGGAGTAAATTAGCTTTCAGCAGAAGATGATAATTGCTATTTGTCAGGGCTATTACTTAACTGCATCGTACAAATGTATACTTTGTAATATACATGTATATCTCCCCATACTTGCTTGCAACAGCAATCTGGCTATTCTTTCTTTCAAAACCTTTCCACCCGAATTTTACTCTGGTGTTTTTGTCTCCCGCCTGCTCTCTCTTGTTATTTCTTAAAGGAAAAACAAAAGCAAAAACTGAAGGAGAAGAAGGAGAAGAAAGAGAGAGAGAGAGAGAGAGAGAGAGAGAGAGAGAGAGGACGAGAGAGGGAGAGGGGGAGGTGGAGAGGGGAAAAGAGCATGCAAACAAGATAAGGGGAAAGATTATTCCAAATCCCATCCCAACCCTTTTCTCCCTGTTTCTGTCTCTCTCTCTCTGTCTCTCTTTCTTTCGCTTTCTCTCTATTTCTCTCTCTCTCTCTCTATCTTTCTCTCTGTCTCTCTATTCAGTCTTTATAGAGTAGTGCCACTTAATGTGTGCCATTGCTTTCATTTTTAAATATATCAGAAAATATTTCCTAGAGAAAAAAAACAACTTCACATCTTGCATGGATATCTGCTTTGCTCCATGTAAATAAAAGTGGTCTTAAAAGTACTATAAATCTAGAATTCAATTTCAATTTTGTCTCTCATGAACCATATAATAAACCTTCAAAATATTAGGGAACACATTACATCATAAACAAAGACAAAAAATCCCTACCCCCTTTCTCCAGGGTTCTTGTTAATTTTTCTGATAGCAGGCTATTTATGATTTACAGGAGGCTACTAAAATTGCAAAAGAAAAATCTCTGTGCGCGTAGCGCACATCACCATGTGCGCGAAGCGCACATCACGAGCGCGAAGCGCGAAGTCCCTTGCTGCCGGGGTCCAGGGCCCGCCCAAGGGCCTGGAAGCTTTAGGGTTTTAGATGCTCTCTGGTGCTATCTTAGCCTTATTTTTGAAGATATGACCACACTGTATGAGCCATAGTTTAATGATAAAGATCATGAATATTTTGGCTGAATAACTTACTTTTCATATGATATACAATATGAAATGAAAATGCTCCATTATTGTTTCTGATAAATCAATCATATTTGTGATGAATCTACAATTTTGAATTACATGATAATGATACAAGGTAGTCCTGGGCAAAAACGGTTAACTGACGTTTACAGGACCTTGTCAGTGAAGAAAATCGTTTGCGATAAAAAATTAAAAAAATTGGAACACACATAAAAAAAATATGACAAAATTGGATTGGTAAATGGTTTGCAGGTATGTGACAGCTGTCGCAGGGGTCTGGGGGTGTTACGCCCCCAGCAGGGTCCAGGTGCAGTGCCTCAGTCTGGAGGGGAGTCTCCCCTGAAGGCAAGCCCCTAGCATTTCAAGATCTCCCATTCAGATTCTAGAGACCTTAGAAGGACAAATCTTGTCAATTCAATCAGAATGTATTAAACTTTTCTCGCATATTGAAATGTAATGTGACACATGTTTAATATTCATGTACCTGAGGCTGAAACTTTTTGCAATAATTACATAGTGAATGATCATTCCATTTCTGAATCTGAGGACTGGCTAAGAAGATCCTCATCCAGACCTAGGATGTCAAGGGTAGACTTCACCTCCTGGTCTTCAGCTTCATCTTGCCCACTGGCACCTTCTTCACTTTGCCTGGTGACTGTCGTCGGCTTGTCATCATTCTGAGCTGCAGCACTGTGGGTTTCAACTTCTAGTCCATCAGTCTCTGTCGGCTACGATTTTTTTTTTTTTTTTTTTTTTTTTTTTATGGTGCCGACAGCCGGCTACGATTGCCGTTACAGCCGGAAAAAATAGCCGGTTGCCGGCTATTAACAAGAACCCTGTTCTCCCCCCCCCCCCCTCTCTCTCTCTCTAACTTTCTCTCTCTCACTCTCTCTCCCTCCCTCCTTTTCTCTCTCCATACGACATTCAAGGCTGACAGACTCCTCTTTCACCCCCCCCCCCCTCCCGTACAGTCTCTCCCAACTCTTCACCCATCTTACTGCACAAGTACAATCTCACTTTCTTGCACACGAAACTCTGAATATCTCATTAGCAAATCTATTATTTCTGCAAACAGCTAGAACAATTGGCCCGATGAAAATGGTCATCTATCTCTTTCTCTCTCTAACTCTCCATTTTGTCCTCTAGCCATCTCTGTCTTCTGCATTCTCTATCAGTCTTATATATTGCCGCCAATATGAGCTCTGAAGATATTGTACTTAGAAAAACAGAATCTACTTAACAAACATTCTGTATTGGCTTGTAGCATGGCGGCAGGTCTCTAATAATGGGTGTACAGTACATGTACAAGAATTCTTAGAACCATTTTGTGGCTCTCATTGCTATTAGTTTTATTAATTAAGTAAACTGCATAATAATTAAACTGTTACCAGGTTCTGTGAAAGTTGTTGATTCCAGCAAAGTCTAAAAATCTCATCACTTCTTTTCTTCAATTAATTATTCCAATCAATAATTATTGCATTAGGAATCTTCTTGCGTTGCCATAAGTCAAAGTACTGCAAAGGCTTAATATCCAGCATTCTTTTGCGAGGGAGTTAACTCTTTGACAGAACCAACAACAATGACAACAAAAGGGCTACCTCATTTTGCTGGTGCTTTTAAATGGGGGAGGGGGGGGACACCCTAAAGACTAACACAAATAAATGAACAAACAATACAAATTTTGTTGTTGAAAGATAACGAAAATGAAAGGTATCACATTTAAATGGGTTTTTTAATTGTCCAAAACGTTTTGGTCTAAAAATGAGGGGCAAACAGTGGTTAATAATCTGCACCACATACAGTGTCAGGAACACCTTATCATCTGAAGACACCTTAATATAGACTCAATTACTAGTAGAGAACAGATAACATGCATGTACTAATCAGATCTAATTAAGTTCTCAGAGAAGCACTCTATACCTTCCATTCTTAATCAAACCGTAGAATCCTTGATATATATGTATATTAACGTTGATCACCACGATGCAATTAGCGGGATATTACGTAATAATCCAAGTCCTACAGCCGTGTCGTTTGGCAAGACACTAGTTATGTCTTCATCAGCTCAAGATTGCCAAATAGCCCGCTATATCTGATGTGGGAAATAAGCCCGAACTTAAAAATCATGTCTTTATCAGCTCTAGATCTAGACTAGACCTCGAAACTCGAAACTCAAGATATTTTGCTCAGCGTTCATGCTTAGTACGAGTCTTCGGGATGGTGAAGACGCACCGGACAAATAGCTATATATTTTGCAAACTAGCCCGAGATATCTTGGGGTGATTATCTCGACTAAATATCCCGCTAACTGCAACTGATTAAGACGCAAATTAGCTGGATAATTTGCGATCAGGATAGTTAAAATATTGGGTTATTTGGCAATCTCGAGCTAGTGAAAACAGGCCTGCTGTGATGCTGGATTATTGGCAGTACTTTGGGCACTAATGGAATAAATTAGATACTTCTGATGGGGCAGGGAGAATGATGTCCGGTAGGGGAAATGTTGCCAAAGGGTGGTATTCTCGAAAGCGGACTAACTATAGTCCATGGTTTAATGCACCGACTAAGTATGGAATGCCAAGTGTCTATATGAATATATTTTTTAATAATTTGATATGTCCCAAAATAACCATGATAACATAATTATATCATAGTTATAATGTTGTTTATTAATTATGTTATTACATTTTATTTTAATTTAGTGACAAATTAAATTATTCAAAAACATATTCATATGGACACTTGGCATTCTATACTTAGTCGGTTGATTAAACCATGGCCTAAAGTTAGTCTGCTTTCAAAAATGCCATCCAAAATGTCTACTGCTAAAAATGTACATTGTTTTTATCCATGATCATCATTTGGAGCCAGATGGGCATTAACTCGTATTCATTTAACACAGATCTAACCTTCTTGCTCTAAAAGGAATTAAGTTGAGATCCAAGAGGGTGTAAGCTCAAAGAAAAGAAGGGTTTCTGGAGCTCCTTTTCTTGGCGATTAGTACTTCTTTTAATCGGATATTGCTCAAACTGTCACTATATGGCTTCTCTCATTTCAATAACATTGTGGACTTCTGTAACTAGGTTCGTAAGATACATGTACCTACGTTATGTATGGAACATTCACACACAAGCAAGTAACAACAAATGAATGTGATTTCATCGAGCATGGATACAAATCGATGTTTCAAATCACGCCTTCTAACATTTTCTCTCCGCGAGGTATCCACTTGGAACGCATCTACGCAAGAGCTGACTCCGCCCCACAGAAATCCGATACCCCCGTTACTCTTACGTCTACGGAAACAGCACACCAGCCCCACTTCTGTCAAATAAATCCAGAAATGACGCTCTTCATCCCCAGGCGGAGCGGCATAATTTCCTGCGAGACGCCTCCACCAGCTGCCTGCCATATCGACGACCGCCATCGAGCGCTGCGTGCATTCGTTGTCCATATCGTCCTCCCCTGAGGTGGATCATACCACGTTTTACTAGGCCTTGTCTTCATCAGCTCGAGATTGCCAAATAGCCCGCTATTTCTGATCTGGGAAATAATCCTGAAGTTACAAATCGTGTCTTCCTCAGCTCGAGACTTGACCTCAAAACTTGAAACTCAAGCTCGAGAAATTAACTTGAGAAATTAGCTCGAGATATTTTGCTCAGCTTTCGCGCATCGTGCGAGTCTTTGGGTTGGTGAAAAGGCACCGGGCAGGATATTTTGCAGTTAAGTTAGTTCAATCCTGAAGTTACAAATGGCATCCTCATCAGCTCGAGACTTGGCCTCAAAACTTGAAACTCAAGCTCGAGAAATTAACTTGAGAAATTAGCTCGAGATATTTTGCTCAGCTTTCGCGCATCGTGCGAGTCTTTGGGTTGGTGAAAAGGCACCGGGCAGGATATTTTGCAAACTAGCCCAAGATATCTTGGGATGATTATCTCGACCAAATATCCCGCTAATTGCAACTTCGGGCTGATGTAGACGCAAATTAACTGCGATCGGGATAGTTCAAATAGTGGGATATTTGGCAATCACGAGCTGATGAGGACAGGCCCTAAAGTCTGATGGACCCCCGTCGACTCAGAAGACATGACATTTGTTGATGGGTAGCTGCGATTATAATCCGATGGATTCTCGCTATGTCAACAAGCTTGTCACTTTGTGTTGCCAATTTGATAGGGTATTTATTGTCTGCTGAGAGCCAGATGAGCGTTACGTCGCATTTAAAAGGGATCCAGTAACTTTGTCTCAGATTCTGAAACAAAATTCTGGATTTAGCTCATGCTGCAATGATAATTATAGACCTTTACATGTAGGTCAGTCAGGAACCCCATGACTTTTACAAGCCGATCGCCTGTCTGATTATCAAGATATTTATGATTTGAATTACAAATTTTGTAAACCCTTTGCCAAACGGTTTTCATAACACTACAGTCTTAATGGGGGAAAAAAGTATGGTAAAACCGGTCACTCAAAGATTTTTACTTTTTGAGGCACTTCTTGATATTTTGAAGCGCAATTTTTTTAGGGCTTCAATTTAGCACCATATCACAGACACTGATAACACGTAGGGCCGTGTATCTCAGATTTAACATTGTTAAACGATCCCTTTAATACAGAAAAGGGATGATACGATGAGCATGAAAGATATCCACAACCCCAGCTGTTGCATTTGTTTGAAGATATCAATCAACTGTTTATTTGAGGGGGAGGTGCAACAACTATGACCCGAGACACATACAGATGTATTAAAGATAACACATCAAATCAAACACTAGAGCGAAATACTGCTTAATAAAAAGGGAGAAATATTGTGAAATGATGTATAGTAGAGCCTCTTTTTTCCACCTAAATTTCTTAAGTATTTTTTTCCCTGTGATCATAAGAAAGCTAAGGAAATACATTGATAAATTGAAAACAAAATTGTAGGAACTTCATTACAATTTTTTTTCATAGAATGGAAGGGATAGGTAATAAATGGCAACAGAATAAACAGATGTTTCTATTTTACAGGTAATTAAAATTTATCCTTACATAAAAAAAGGGGCGATCCGACACTCTACTATCCTCTACTAGACCACTACCCCACTGCTTTTGCTTGTCAATAACCGCAGACTACTGACCAAGCCTCTATCATCAAGTTCCCATAGATTTTCTTTCTCCCATTGATCCAACAGTACCGTTTCCACAGGAGACTGAAATGTCCTTTGAACCCATGCCATATTTTCATCCACCTTTTTGGCTACTTTCCCTACTTCTTCTTCTGTCAATTTGTCAATCTTCCTACTTCTCTTTATAAATCTTCCACTAATTATCCTACTTTCACTTTGTCTCGCACCAATTTTCCTCCTGTCTCTCCTTCTTCCACCTTTCTTTGATGACGAGGCGGCACCATTTCATCTCAGCTCGCGAGCACACTTATAAATAGCGCATGCGGTTTTTCTTATCGATCCTCGTCTACCCCACGCTTGATGCGGCTTTTATTGTTATGAAAGCAAACAGGTAGACACTCTACGATGGTTTCTAACGATGACGACGACATACAGTATTCTCTTTTCCTCCCCCTCCTCTTATTTGCGGGGAGATCGAATTAATCGCATACTTTCCTCGCTTATTGCTTTCTTTGGTGAATGGAAAACATTTCTCTTTTGTCTGTATTGTCTCGGTAAATTGGACAGACTTTTGGGATTAGATTAAGGTCTTGTCTGAGAGCGAAATGTAAATGAAAAAGTCTGCATATTTATGATGGATTTTTCAAAAGCAATGCAACCTTTTTAAAAGAGTATATAACTGATGTTGTCACTCACCCTTTTTAAATGCACACAATGTATTTATCTCCACAGCAAGCTTTCAGTTCTGACAAAAAGAGAGAGAAAAAACAGATACATAATCATTAGTTACATTCAGTTCTACTTTCCATTCTCACTTGGAGATTAACAACATTTTCTTGGGTATTGGAGAATTGGAGGCCAACACAGATTAAAAGGAGATTAATAATAATACATAAAAACAAATACTACTGCAATATTGACAGAAAGAAAGAACAAGTCTAAAAATGAGATGCTGTTCATCTTTTCTAAATAAAAAACATCATTAATTGACAGAAATTGAAAGCAACAACAACAACAAAATTGCAAAAGAAGATTGAGGTCGTCAAGAGAGCTACAGAGAACTGTATAGGAGGCATCAATTTTACGTAACGTCTCTGTGGCTCCTGATCAGCAGACAAGAACTATGACAAGAGCAAACTTCGTTATAATCGAAAGGGCATTATAGCTCCTTATTTTGCATTATGCCCTTCGGCTCTCATTAAACAACTGCTAAATAAATGTGTTAAAATATTTCATGAGTCTTGTCTGGGCCTGTCATATTTTCAAGCAATCTGCTTACAATGACTGCCCTTCTTCTGCAAATAAGTTCATAATAGGCGCATTTATACTGTCAAATACCTCATTTTGAAAAGTCGCGATGTTTCGCGCACCCGTTTACACTTGTGCGGAAACATCACCGACTGAAAAGCTCAGTGATGTTTTGGCGTGTTTCAGTTGGTAATGCGCATGCGCGGCACCCCGATGCAAACACTTTCCTCTTTCTATCTTTCCTTGTTATTCTTTGTTTTTCCTTCTATCACCTTCTCTAATGTTATTCTTTATCACTTCCTTCTATCACTTTATCTTTCTGTGTTTCCTTATGTTATTCTTTATTTATTCCTTTTATCACCTTCTCTTATGTTATTCTTTGTTTTTTTAATCATTCTATCACTTTCTCTTTCTGTCTTTCCTTATGTTATTCTTTGTTTCTTCCTTTTGTATCACCTTCTCTTATGTTATTCTTTGTTTTTTTATCATTCTATCACTTCCTCTTTCTGTGTTTCCTTATTTTATTCTTTGTTTCTTCCTTCTATCACCTTCTCTTGTGTTATTCTTTGTTTTTTATCATTCTATCACTCCCTCTTTCTGTATTTCCTTATGTTATTCTTTGTTTCTTCCTTCTATCACCTTCTCTTATGTTATTCTTTGTTTTTTATCATTCTATCACTCCCTCTTTATGTGTTTCCTTATGTTATTCTTTGTTTTTTATCATTCTATCACTCCCTCTTTCTGTGTTTCCTTATGTTATTATTTGTTTCTTCCTTCTATCACCTTCTCTTGTGTTATTCTTTGTTTTTTATCATTCTATCACTCCCTCTTTCTGTATTTCCTTATGTTATTCTTTGTTTCTTCCTTCTATCACCTTCTCTTATGTTATTCTTTGTTTCTTCCTTCTATCACCTTCTCTTATGTTATTCTTTGTTTTTTATCATTCTATCACTCCCTCTTTCTGTGTTTCCTTATGTTATTATTTGTTTCTTCCTTCTATCACCTTCTCTTGTGTTATTCTTTGTTTTGTTATCATTCTATCACTCCCTCTTTCTGTATTTCCTTATGTTATTCTTTGTTTCTTCCTTCTATCACCTTCTCTTACGTTATTCTTTGTTTTTTATCATTCTATCACTCCCTCTGTATGTGTTTCCTTATGTTATTCTTTGTTTTTTATCATTCTATCACTCCCTCTTTCTGTGTTTCCTTATGTTATTATTTGTTTCTTCCTTCTATCACCTTCTCTTATGTTATTCTTTGTATATATCGTTCTATCATTTTCCTTAAGGACGACATCTAGCTCCGCTCCTGAAGTTACGTCACCTAACATCGCGATGTTACAACTGCGAGCGTTTATACTTGCCAAACACGCCAAAACACGCCAAAAGATCACACTTCGATTTGGAATGTTTTGGAATTGGCATTTCTGCCGGTAATGCGTAGTTGCCCTTGGTAACATCGCTTACCGGCTCCGGTTTGGCATTTTTTGGCGTGTTTGGATGACAGTGTAAATGCCCCTTCTGTTTGATTATATTTAGTATTTATGACAGTTATATCATTTTGTTTTTTGAAAATAACAATTATTATATATATTTGATTATTTATGATTCACTGTCAAAAAAAATGCTTATTGTATTTTATATTACTATTGCTATTGAAAAGCTGTGTACTTATATGAATGCAGAAGAATAACATATCAAAACGAATCAAAATGTAAAGAAAGAATACAAGCGCATTAACAAAGAGTAATAATGCCCTCCTGGCTTTGAATGGATGATTTCTGTTGTACCCTAGATGCATTCCATCATGAGTTTCATCACTCCCGAGTAAATATCCCTTCATGTGAATATGGGACTGTCTTTCATTAAGGCTTAACCCCGACTAATAACCACTACATGTTTTCATTTAGCGAGGTTCCGCGGGAGAGATTTTGATGAAAGGATGGCATAAATGAATGCCACGGTTGATCATCCAACTCCTATTAGAGATGCATTGGTATTGCAGTGGAGTCATTTACATGTTAATTGGTAGAAATGTTAAAGACTCGCTGGGTATCGGTATGATCTATCGGGACAATAGATGCGATGAATCACGCATGGGGATAATTAGCACTACCCTGGGAACATGAGACACACACACAAATATGACATTAACGATGATATTTTAATTTCTGGTAATGACAGAATTCTTTTTTTAAAGCGCTAATTAAACTGAATGTTCAAGACCACAAACAAGTCAAACAGATCTCCAAAATAATTGTTGGTAGAAACTTTGAATCATTACCACCTTCAGTATTTGAAGAAAACATCATTATCTAAAGCCAGAGTAATAATATGATTGCAGGGCCATCAGGGAGAACAGTAATACTAATGACGCTACCCTGGGTAAACAAGACTTATTATTAGTTGTATTATCATCATTATCATCATCATTTATTAAAGTCAGCATTTTCTGTCTTACAAGGAGATGACTTTCACGCTATGATGACTCAATCCCTCCACTTCTCCCTGTCTCAATTAAGCATCCTCTTTATTTAGTCCAGCCTTTAATATTTAAACATCATTTCTTAATGAAACATATAAACAAAATCAACCAGTACATAAAGACCAACTGCCTATAAAGACCATTTCGGGGATCTTACTTGAAGGGGTCGTAATGAACAGGTTTCTCTGTACAAGCACACTTGAACAATTTATCTCATGAAACATGTAGGACAAACTGTACACTCGTACAGGTGGTCATTTCCAGGAATCTCTCGTCACCCTTGAGGGGTCTTTATAGACAGGTTTTTACTCCACTAGTCAAAATGGTTCACAAATAGCCCCTGGAAGAATAAATAAACACCCACATCCCCCTTCCGCCGGCAACAAATTTCCAAATTTGAAGCGATGGGCTTGTCAGTCTCAATGAGAGTACAAGCACTCACCAGCAAATCAAATTTGCAAGTATAATGTAATTTTTCAATCAACGAGTGCGATGGTTTCTTAATAATTTACATGTACTCTCACGCCAGATTTTTTCTCCTCACTCTTTCATCACCATTATCATCTGTTAACCCCTCTTACTCTCTCCTCCCTTCCCCCTCTCTCTGTCTCTCTCTATCCCTCTCTCTCTCTCTCTCTCTCTCTCTCTCTCTCTCTTTCTCATTATCAGTGACCTGACTTTCTTTCTGGGCCAATGAAATGCCCTAATATATAAGTGCATATTATGCTACGGTCACAAAGGTTTGTACGAACGATAATTTTGTACGAATCTCCGTTTTTCCATTGTCTTCCCGAATTTTCATTGTCTGAAAAACGATTGTACAGCGTTCGTAGTAGTTCGTAATGACATTTGTGACCGAGGCTTTAGTTTTAAGTCTCGCCCACCTCCATTATCATCTTTTAACCCCTCTCTTTCCTCCCTCCCTCCCCCTCTCTTTCTCTCTGTCTCTCTCCTCCCTCCCCCTATCTTTCTCTCTCTCTCTGTCTCTGTCTCTCGTTATCAGTGGCCTGACTTTATTTCTGGGCCAATGAAATTCCCTGATATATAAGTGCATATTATTTTATATGGTACCCCCCCCCCCCTCGGGCCCCATCTCTCTCTTTTTTTCTTCCAACCAACATGGTGTTTAATATACAGTAGGCTTACGATTGCACCATGTGAGAGAAAGGGGGGAGGATTGGGGAGTCCTGAAAAGGACCGTCGGTAATCTTTCTTTCTTGAGTGTGTGTGTAGTCCTGAAAAAGACTGTTGGTAATCTTTCTTGAGCTTATAGTTCTAAGGAGAACTAAAGCATCAGTTGGAGAGGATGGGTAGTAGGAGGGGATGGGTAGTAGGAGTGCCTCGACATTTCGAACAGGCTGACTATCTGTTGTCAGGAGTTGTAGGTGGTCGCAATCTATCTGTGCCCGTCTCTCAACATGTATTACTTTTTTCTTCCCTAGATCTCTCACTATCTCTGATTTTTTTATCAAGCCTTTGTTCTCTCCTTCCCTCCTGTCTCTCTCTTCCTTTTTAAAGACCCCAACACCCCATCCTCTAGAGATATGCGAGTTGGTCTAGCCACACGTTCACTTGGTCAACTCCATGTCTTCGCCTACAATTTGGCTCAGGCAACCCCCGGTTCGAAACTGAGTCACGTCTTTCGGACGGTGACGTTAAAGGTCGATCCCCAGACGCAAATAATCATATCTGATTGATAGTTGATACACCTCTGTAAAAACCCAATTACAAACACACACACCTCCTCCATCAATGTTACCTCTCTCCTATGCTACTCCTCTATTTTGTTATTAATACATATCTTCTTCTTCCCCACATGGACCCGATCTATATCTTTATACCGGAGTGTTGGCTCAGTCACTAGAGCGTCCGCCTCACAACCGGGAGATCGTGGGTTCGAACCCTGGCCACGTCATACCAAAAGACGTTAAAAGACGGGAGTTGCTGCTACCTTGTTTGGCGTTCAACGATAAGGGATAGAGCAACGTTGATCTGGCGCTGCTCAGTGGCTGCCGGGCTCAGGATCAATTTGACAAAAAGAATTTCCATTTTCGGTTAAAATTTCAATAAAATTTGGAGTGGACTTTAAAAGATTTTTATTATTATAATTATTATCTTTTTTTTCTTTGTTCCTCTTTCTATCTCTATATCAAAATCCATAAAAATATTTTCTTATATTGCGAGTGACAAGGGCATTTACTCATGTATCCTTTGACACAGAGTTATTAAGCACCCTTCTGGCTCTAAATAGATGATAGCATCTGCTTTTAAAAGCCAGAAAGCCACTAACTCTCTACAAAAAGTTGAATAATGTTATATAGCGCTCATGTCGGGCACATTGCCACTCCTGGCGCTCCATTAGTATTACCCTGGCTTTAGCCCACCTGCCATTACAGGGTTCGATCATTTCAAAGGAATAGTTCCTATTACATACCCATTTACACTGTACCTCACTTGGGTGGAGAGTGGCAAATTTAGATTTATGTCTTGCCAAAGTTAAAGTCCTCCCAAATGCACCTCTCCTCATACAATAAATATTAAACAACCAGAGAGTGTAAACAGACTTACATTTCTCATCCATCGTGAATGATCATGAAAGACAAAAGTGATGAAACCTTTATTAGATTCATTTTGCACCACTCAACTGCTACCACAAACATTCCAAATTTCCAACCCACAGCTAGGCTGATTGAAACAAAACGAATGTGTTTCATGACTTTCATCCAATTTTCTCAAACGGCAGGGATGCGACCGCAATCGGATCTAATTAAATGAAGCTACAGATTGATTTCTTTTTTTACTTCCTTTTTTTCTTCCTTTTTGTTTTCCTATTTTGTTTTTTCATTCAATTTGCTTGGAACTCCATGAACATCTAGTCTATTATAATTTTGGCATGGCAGTACAACATATCGCTGGCTGAGAAGCATGGACATTTGTAGTAGGTCCATGCTGAGATTCATGAGGGTGGCTATCAACAGATGACATGTTGAAATGAAGCAATGATAGGATGAAGACATCTTCTGTATGGACTTTGGAACCAGAAGAATGTTAACTCATATAATTTTTACAGAGTTACATGTAACGCCCGTCTGGCTCCAAACACAATGATTCATGTGCTTTATGTAAAATGTGCAAAAACCCATGATGAAAAACAAAGAGGAGAAAGAGAGAGGGAGAGGGGGAGCAAGAGAGAGGGAGAGGGGGAGCAAGAGAGAGAGAGAGAGTTAGAGAGAGAGATGCAGTAGTACATGTAGTTCTAGGGGGGGGGTGGGGTGTCAAGAACTACACACCTGGGCAAGATAGAGAATGTGAGAATAAAGAGGGGATGGAGACAAGTAAGAGAGAGAGAGAGAGAGAGAGAGGAGAGGGAGATAGAGAGAGAGGAGAGGAGAGGGAGAAAGAGAGAGAGAGAGAGAGAGAGAGAGAGAGAGGGGGGGGGAGGGGGTAGGAAGAGAGGTGAGATAATGAAGGAGTAGTTCTGGAGAGGGGTTCAAGCACTACACACCTGGGCAAAACAGAGACTGTGAGAATAAAGAGGGGACGGAGACAAGTATTAGATTGAAAAAAGGGAAGAGAGGGAGATATTTAGATAGAGAAAGAGAGAAAGGGAGAGAAAGAGAGAAAGACAGAGAGAAAGAGAGAGAGAGAGAGAGAGAAAGAGAGAGAGAGAAAGAGAGAAAGAGAGAGAGAGAGAGAGAGAGAGAGGAGAGAGAAAACGAGAGAGAGAGAGATAGAGAGATTAATAGAGACAGATTAATAGAGAGAGATTAATAGAGAGAGAAAGCAAATTCGCCATGGAATCAGTTTAATTGAGCCGATGGTTAAAACGAAAGGGAATTCCCCCTTAGTAATATGCACTTCTAAATGAATAATCCAATATGCTCTCATTACTTGTATCTAAATAGAAATAGACCTTCAGGCAGCCTAGGAAAATAAATTAATGTGATATATAAATATGAGGAAAAACAATATTTTTAGGTCCTTTTTTGTGTGTGTTCAATAACACCTCTATAAAGCTCTTAACTCTAGTGTAGTAGCATAATAGCACAGAATTTTTTTTTCTTTTCTGTTTATATACATGAAATGTACACCTGTATTCAAAATACAAAAGAGATGAGACCACACAGCGAGGTCACTGACAGTTGGCTATCTTATTAACTCAGCTCTCAACTAACATAAGAAAAAGAGGATCATGGGAGACCAACAGGCACCAATTGGGGAAGTTTTCTATATAGAGGGAGCAAGTAGCTACAAGTAGGACAGTGGGGCTTTAAGATGTGTGCCTATTGTTTTTCCTTGAGGGAGGGAGTGCTCCTCATTTCAGTCTTTTACTGATGTACTAGCTTGCATCTAAATATGTTAAACTCGTTAAAAAAAAAAAAAATGGAAGGATGACCTACTGCTCTCCAGCTATCAACCCGTGTGAGACAACCCATGGATGACAGCACTAGCACCATGAATGAAGTCTGAAGGCTATAGATATTACAATACTTCTTTATTAATATTTGTATTGACACAGCTACATCTATATGTATATTAGGTTGATCTTTCCCTTTAAAGAGAAGGTTGAGTTCTGGGAAGAGGTGAAAAATAATTTGTGAGCCTAATCATTGTTATTATGCAAGTGTGGAAGAACATCAGAGTAAAAATGTTCCTTGAAAAGCATGGCTCTTCAGATGCCTTCATATTCTAAATATGACAAGAAACAGCTTAAAAATGAGGCCCAATTTTTATGCTACATGTTTGCGTAGTCACATATACATCTTTCTGTGTACAGTACTTGTTACTCTACCAAGACTGGGCCAAATTTTATAATCATTTTGATGCCTCCAGAACCTTGCAATACACACCATACTTAAATGCTACACGATCAACTTTTTCTGCTCAATTCCACAAAGTTTCTTCCACAATGCAATCGCATGACCAGAACTCAACTTTATCTTTAAATGCTATGGTCCAGCCAGTGACCCCTATGACAGCAATAAGCACCTTGAATGAAGTATTAAGGCCATCAATATATCATGTTTAAATCTATGAAGATACAAATGAGACAGGGACACAAACACACTTGAAACCATCACAGAAAAAACAAACAAGATTGAATATAAGAAGGGGATTAAAAAGTAGCCATGTTGCTCCTCGATAATGCGACAAATCGCCGCAGGGCGCGGGTACAGACAGAATAAAAAGTAGAGGTGGGGAAGAATATTTGAATGTGAATACAGCCGCGGGACATACACGTATTGTACTAGATGGCGCCGGCAGAAAGTGCGAGCAAAAACCTGTGACAACCAGCCCCTGGGGTTTGACAAAATGGCAGTCAAAGCAATTGCCCTTTCTTGCGTGGGGATGAAGAAATCCCCAGCAGCCTCTTAACTCCATGTATAAACAGTTGCTAAATATCATTGGCTCAGCATGCGGTCGCATTTCGGTGACATGTTCCTGTCTTTAATATTATAACTCAGAGTATAGTCATGTATATTAATTCTTCATTTACGTGGGAAAATAACGAGCATCAGTTATCCAATCGACTTAAGTGATTGCAATCATTTTAGTAATAGTGTGATTAAGTAACGAATGGTCGTACATGTACCTTTTGTGCTGCGCAAAAATTCAATCAGTTTAATTTTGGCCATTACAACAAGAAGTGGGTTATTGATGTAGACAGATGCTCATGTACCTTTACAGCTCATTTTATGTTCATGTATGTAATTACATTAGAAGAAGAAAAGTCAGTCGGTCACTCACTAGTGTCTGACAGTGAAGTCTAGAAAGTAAACAAGTTTCCTTGCATAATTTGAATAATAGGACCCTGCTAACCGTTAAATTTCACAGGTGACATATATATTCATAATTAAATTCCTGCAAAGTGCTACAGAATTTGATGTTAGCAACAAATGGGACATACATGTTGTACCTTTAATTTAACATCTTCAATTTTTAGCTACACCGAGCATCACCTTTAAGTTAGAGCCAGCCTATTGTCTTACAAAACGCTCAGATTGGCACTAAAAAGATACCCTCTCTGCAACTGAGACCCTTCATCCCCACATATTCGTTTTTGTGCTGTAATCTAAGATTCTAACAGGTAATCCAGCAGAGCGAGGCAAGATGCTAACCATGATTTTTCCCCCCTTTTTTTTTCATTTCCTCCAACGCTCCGAGAAATATGTCCGCATCAGCGCACCCTCTGTGTTATTTTTGTCGCCCTCAAATGTCACAACATCGCAGGAGCACACAAGAGAGAACGTCTAAGAGACGCAAGCGACGAGGGAGAAGACGGGAGAGAAGTCGACAAGTAAGGTGATTGTCCGACAAAATCTGCATTTCCTTTTTTTCTTCATTAGTTCCTTTTTTTCTTCACTGATAATTTTTTTCTTGATACATGTACCCTGGACTGTCTATATGTGTCTGGATTGTCCATTTTCTTTTTTCTTCTGCGCTGGTATGATCAGCTTTTCTTCTGCAATTCGGCAACACTGATATTTTTCGCTTGTTTATTGCATTTTTTCTGAATTAAAGAGCAATATCATTATTTAATTGATTTATTACATTACTTAATTTTCTTGAATATAAAAGAAATATACAACTACGCAGATTACATGAACATGTGTAAACAGAAAAGTGGTAGGATATTCTAATTTTCAGCAGTTTTTATTCATTATTAGCCTAGTTTCTCCTGTGTCTCTCTCTTTCTCTCTCTTTCCCTTTCTTCCTCTCCCCCCTCTCTCTCTCTCTCTCTTCTTGCTATCTCTTATCCTTCTCTTCAAAGACACCTTAAAGGTCATGGCACATCGTTCAGAAGAGTTTTCACACCACCATTCACACTCTTCCTCCATTATTCTTTTAGGACATCCATGTTTACGACCAGTCTGCGCAGGGTCATTTGCTATCCATGTACATGTAATGGGCACTCGATAGACATGTCTCAGTGACAGTGCATTGCAGCGCCACATCATTTAGATGTGATCATATAAACTAAGGATGTAAGAAATTGCCCTGATAGTTTGACCCACTTCAATCAATTTTCCTTGAAATGTCTTGTAGATATTAAATCACCCTTTACATTAATAATATAGTCATTCTTGCATCCATCACAAAGTTAGTTTTGTTGATATTTACAATTTCTTTTAAAAAATACAACTATGGACATCATGTACATGTACCTCACAACATGACAACGGCTTGCATGGTTCTGAAAGAAAATGCAAAATGATAATGCAAGTCTTCAGCACTAGTAGGGGTATGATGCGTACCGGTACAAGAAGAATTTTTTTATTTTTTTTATTCAATATCTCATCCTTTAATAATTTCTCTAAAAACCATGAACAATCTGGGCATGAGATTTGCTGTAGCCTTTAAATTGTCATATCAAAGTAAAAGAATATTCTTTGCAAGCTATCTTTAATTTTAAGAGGTCTGTTAACAGTAACTCTCACAAAACTATTTACATGTACATTGTAGACCTTTTACCTTTCTTTAATTAACCAGGAAGTTGGTAATAATACTCCCCTAATTATATGAAGTTGTGCAATCAATGTCTTAATAAAAAGGGATACTCATTATAATTGCTTCTACAACGTAAAAGCTATGCCATACAAAATCTTGAAAGAGAGAGGGAGAAAGAGAGGCAGAGATTTTTGCTTGCCCTTTAACAACATTACAAAAACTGGCTATATGTTCATTCATGTGCACGCTTGACGTTTTGTAATTAGTCATGATAATTGAATTTTTATTGGGGGAAATGCCAGGGTCGGTACGTTTTTTTTGCATGTGCTTGTTTTCTGATGACGTTCATGTTCTTCACCCCCTGGCCTATTTGGTTTTGATGAGAAAAGTTTTGGTGAAATGCCAAGGAAAGGCAAGGCAACTGATTAAGGTCCCACTGCTTGTATGCAGTGATTTGGATAGACATGGGGGAGAGAGGAAGAGATGGAGAGAGGGAGAGATAGAGAGAAGGGAGAGAGAAAGAGAGAGAGAGAGAGAGAGAGAGAGAGAGAGAGAGAGAGAGAGAGAAGTGCAAGGAGAGAAAGGGAGAGACAAGAGACAGAAGAGATGAGTTAAGGAGAGAGAAGAGAGAAAGGATGGCGAGACAGAAAGGTGAGAGAGGGGGAATTGAAATGAGGGAGAGAGAGAGAGAGAGAGAGAGAGAATGAATGAGAGAGAGAGAGAGAGAGAGAGATAGAGACAGAGACAGAAAGAAATTGAGAGAGAGTGTGTGAGAAAGAGAGAGAGAGTGATGATAACCATGATAAAATAGTATAGGGAGAGAAAGGACTAGAGGTGGGAGCTAGCGACAGAGAAAGAGACTGTTGATAAAAAGAGAAAATTATGTCATAGTTTTAAAATTGGAAACAAAAAGGGAAGCCAAATTTGTTTAATGGTAGATAAAAAGAAGAGAAAGTACACTGCCTTACTACATGTCTAAAAGAACAACATAAAGATTTTAAATGACAGAAAGATAGAACACTGCACAGGGTCATATACATTGTAATTTCACCTTGAAAGGATAAAGTGTTTGTTGAATGTTGATAGCCAGAAAGACATTAGCTCTGAGTTAAATCACATTGTGTAATGCCCATCTAGCTCTCATCAGACAATATGGTATTAAAGAACCAATTAATATTCAGTTTGGATAGGTGCAGAACTGGTGGTAGAGGAGTGAATTATGAATGCCTCCAATTTGTTTCTTGGTGATAATGATAATGATCGTTGCCGAGCGGATGAATAATAGAAATATTACTTGAGGGACTCTGCCTAGGGCGCCAAATTGGCCAAAAGGTGTCAAACTCAAGCAGATATGTCATCTGGCCATATGGCCCAGTTCAACACTTCTTAAGCGGTGTAGAGGTGTTGTGGGCTAGTGGATAAGTCACCCGACTGCAGAACACAAGGTACTGGGTTCAAATCCCAGCCCAATTAACACCAACATCCTTTGGCACAAGATGTTGATCTACATTTGCCACTCTCCACCCAGATGTTAAATGGGTAACCGGTAGGATGTGAAAGTTCATGTATATGGTCAAATTAAATTTGTGCTTTTCATACTGTGTGGCTGCTTCTAAAAAAAAAATTAAAAAAAATATATATATATAAAATCTATAAAAATGACCTAAAGCCACTTTAAAAAAAAAAATCTTCTGAAAAAAGGGTAATTCCATTACATTAACCAGATCACAATTGGAATAAACTGAGTGTGTTTGGTGTATTTTGCTATTTTTAAGGTACATTTGGTCAACAATGTGAGGAAAAATATAAAATGCTCCTTTCATATCTTCTGTAGATAACTACAGGTATCAGATCCAACTTTCCCTACTGTCCTCTCTACCTCTATCTCTCCCTATCTGTCTCTATCTAATTTATCTATAATATATCTTTCTATCTTTCTGTCTCTCCAATTATGATTTCATTAGCCTCCCTTTCTACCCCTCTACAGGTGTATCTATCTATCTATCTTTCTGTCTCTCCAATCATGATTTCATTACCTTTTCTCTCTCTTTCTGTCTGTCTCTCTCTCTCTTCATCCCTCAACCGGTGTATCCATCCATCTACCTCTCTATTTCCCCAATTATTATTTCATTACATGTAGCTTCAGCTTATATAATGACAAGTTCATGGTAGATAAATACAGGCAGACAGAGGTACATGCACACTTGTCTATAGTACAAATATACCCTCAAACATGAATTTCAATAGTGCATGTACATTGTACATGTACATGTACATGTACCTCTACAGCGCTTAAAGAATCTATATACTCAAATTCAAAGGAAAAAAAGGGCGGGATAGAAGATGTGTTAATTGAAAATAAAAAAATCAAGGAGCAGACAGTACCCCGAATCAGGCCTCGTAATTATGTCTGTTTCTATTTCAGTGAAGCTACACAAAGCGTATTAACACAACACACAGGTAGCTCTAGTGAGGTGGATTTAATAGGGAGCGATTGTCGGGTCGCGACATAACGATGAGACGATTTTTTAATTTGGATTGGTCGGTCGGCAGCAGGGGCTCATTACAGGTTGTAGAGTGTCTTGTCCAGATTAATCATTTTCTAATCAAGCTAGGATTGCCATAACCACGGACCTCCCTTTGTTAAACTAGATAGGCAGATTTGTATCAAATGGTATGTCACAGTGGATGTCTTGCTGTAACCACGGACTTCCCTTTATTATAATGATAGGCAGATTACATGTTTGAAATGGGATGTCACAGTTGATGTCTTGCTGTAACCACGGACTTCCCTTTATTATAATGGATCTATAGGCAGAAATTTATGCACATGTATCAAATGGGATGTCACAATTGTTGTCTTGCCATAACCACAGACCTCCCTTTGTTAAACTAGATAGGCAGATTTGTATGTATTAAATGGTGTGTCACAGTCGATGTCTTGCTTTAACCACGGATTTCCCTTTGCTATAATGGATCCATACCTGTGGTCAGATAACATGGAAATGTATGCACATGTATCAAATGGGATGTCACAGTTTATGTCTTGCTGTAACCACCGGGCACGGACTTCCCTATATTATAATGGACCTATAGGCAGATTACATGGAAATGTATGCACATGCATTAAATGGGATGTCACAGTTGTTGTCTTGCTGTAACCACAGACTTCCCTCTGATAAAATGGATAGGCATACAACATGCATGTGTGTGTAGCAAATGGGATGTCAAAGTGTCCTCACACTGTAACCATGGACATTCCTATAGGTGTCCAATCGGATTGGATGTTTGAATATATTTAATCAAATGTACATGCACCGAATGTAATACATGTATGTATAGTGAGACCATGGGCCTTACAGTGTATGTATTCAATTAAAATGAAATGCTGCAACAAAGTGATATACGGCAGTGAATCATAATACTTACAATGTACATTTACAATTATTGTTAGATAAATAAAAACAAGTACCGGTAAATGCCTGAGGCTGTTGCAGGTGTCATGGAAAGATAAAAAGACAAATGTGTGGGTCCTGGAAAAGATTGGAACAGACTAGACCATCAGAACAGGAATCATGGAAAGAAAACTAAACTATTTTGGGGCACATTGTTAGGAGATCTGAAGGTGTTGAGAAGCAAATACTGCAAGGAGCAGTCGAAGGAAAACGGGTAGAGGTCGTCCACCAATATCTTGGACTGATGATATCAAGAAAGTGTTTGGACAAGGAATGAAAGGTGCAACACAAATGGCGGGTGAAAGAGTTGCATGGCGTGCTCTCGTGAAGACCACAGCAGCGCTTTACAGCACCACCTGAAGTTGATGATGATGAAATGCCTGATATCAAGATAAACCTTTAATGATGCCCTGGAATATATCATTTGTCAAAAAATGTTGCATTTTAACTGATATTAATGTATTATTGTTCATTTATGTATCTATTATGATTGTAAAAGAATCTGCAATACGACCATTGGGTCGCGAATGATTTCTTATCAATAAACCATTTAAATAAATAAATTAATATATTAATGCCTCACAGGACAGCAGTAGAACACGCTTTTTTAGAGAGTTTTTAATCCTAAGATTTATAGGCTCCAAAATCACTCCAATGTCTCCACTGAGCTATTCCATCTTGCTCTGGGAACAAATGCTCTACAAGTTACAAACAACCCCAGCCCTACTAAATAGACATTTTTATAAACTTTACCCTTTAGAAATAATGATTTTCTGCGTTAAGGTGTGGAAGAAGTGTTCATCTTCATGTAACGACTGCTGGGGATCAGCTGTGGCCAGCCCTGATAATGATAGTCATTAGGCACGCAAAAATGTCCTTACTCAAAATCCTTCCAGGGAACAACAGTGGCAATAAGTTGCTCTTAACCCTTCAAATGTGATATGATTTCCCCATGGTTAAAGATACAGTTGAGTTCTGGTCATGCGATTGCATTGTGAAAGAAAAAGTGTGGAATGGATCAGAAAAAGTTGATCATGTACAATGTAGCATGTAAGTATTGGTGTGTACTGCAAGGTTCTGGAGTCGTCAAAATCATAATAAATTTGGCCCAGTCTTGGTAAGTAACAAGCACTGTACACAGAAAGATGTATATGGGACTACACAAACATGTGGCATAAAAATCCGGGTAGGATTTTTACGATGTTACATGATATATTTAGAATATGAAGGCATTTGAAGAGCCATGCTTTTTGGGGAACATGTCTAATCTGATGTTCTTCCACACTTGCATAATAAGAATGATAACGCTCACAAATTATTTTTCACCTCTTCCCAGAACTCAACCTTGTCTTTAACCCTTCAGATGTGAGATGTAATTCCCCATGATACATGTCTCTGTTAAATAAATGTATCTGGCAGTGCCCACAAGGTTAACCCAATCCACATATATGGGTCATTCCATCGGGTTGGGTCTTTTCAGCATTTTCATGTGTTTGAATGTTTAGAAGCTATTTACTCAAATTTAAATGTATTTTTAGAAAAATAAAAGTATGTTTTATTTAAGAGTAATGTAGTACAGAATAAATAAACATGAACACAGAAACTTGTTCATCATATTTTTTTTTTGGTGAGAGTTTTACTACCAATGTCTCAGCGCTTTTGAGGGTGAAAGTTGTGACATGAAAACATGTCATTTTCATGAAGTTATTGCTGGAAAAAAATTCATCATAATGCAATGTTTCCTACTTAAAACATGTCTCCTTTAATACCCCTACTATGTCTGAGAAGCTCAAGTGAAATGTGCAAAATATCGGCAAGTTATTCCATATTGAAAAAACACAATACCGACGTTACAACAATGTCCTAAGCATTTTTTTCGTAACGGCGGTAATTCTAACATTTTACACACATTTAGCAGGATATTTTCTCAGAAAGTTTTATCTTATTAGGAAGGTACAACCCCTCATGAACATATGTAGAAATAATGACGATTAAATCGGTCGGTAAATATCAGAAAATAATTAATTTACAAAAAAATTCCGCCGCGATGTCCTTCGAAATTTGGTAACGTCGGTGTGAAATTACGGTGTTTGAGATCAAACCAGCCCGCTAGCTTCAGTTTTTGGTGTTAAAATGACCTGCTAGTTATTCACGAATGCGCAGAACATGTTTTTTGCCGGACTGCGACGACCTACCCCTACACTGCAACCACAAACGTGAGAATGTCCATATAACGTCGGGCAGCCATTTTCGCCCGTCAGCGCCCAAATTGGAAGGTAATTTGTTTTTAAAGTTATTTTTATGGCCTGAATTATTATCATAGACAATGAAATTCCATGTTGTTTAAATGTAATTCCGTTTAAAATTGTGTTATTTATAGCTTAAAACGGTTTCAAAACCATCACGTGTGAGTGAATATTTTACTGTTGTCCCACATACTAATATATGTGTTATAACGAAACATGCAAAATCAATGCCGGACTTTTCCCCTTAAAAAGCTAATTTCTTAGACAGAAATTGAATTTTGTTATAAGAATCCCGTAAATAAAGATATAAATGATGTTCCTATACCTCAGAATTTTTCTCACAACTGTTAAATTAATTAATATTAATTATATGATGCCATTAATTGTCATTGAAAAATGATGACTAAGCCTAAGGAAAAACACAAGTTATTGAATATTGTTAGGAAGTTCAATCCAAGGCCCGACATATCCAACTTTTGGGCAAAAAAAAAAGGGGTTGGGGTTGGGGTTGAGATAGAGAAAAATGGAGAGAGCCAAAGGGGAGAGGGCATGCGACCCCCTTCCCCCGATTCAATTAGAATTGGATACATAGACTAATTGTTATTATTTTATTTATTTTTTTTATTTTTTTATTTAAAGATTTTTTTTAATTTTTTTTTTAAAATAAAATAATTATTGATGTTTGCCATGTGGCTCCCACTCCCCCTCCTACAAAGGCTAAAGGGAGGGATAAGGGTTTTCACCACCTACCCTCCCTCTCCAAAAAATAAGATATAAAACAATAATGATAAATTCAAAAAAATCCTTTTTTTTTTTAAAGAAATTAGTAATTTAACACAAATATTGAACTTAAAAGAAAAAATAAACAAAATGAAAACCATATACCTACTTCTATTTGGGCATGCAAAACGAGCCAAACATGAGGATGATGCCTCCCTATCCATCTTGCAATCCTCTTTGTAGTTGTTCCATCCTCAATTCTTACAATATTACAATACGTACAAGTACTCATAATTATCAACCAGAACACACATTTTGAAATGAAAAGTCACAGAAGCAATTTACAGTTTTGTTTTATTTTTATCTCATTTAATATTGTTTACTCATTTGTTTTTATTTATTTCTTTTCATGCATATTTATTAGATTGCTGCCTGAGGATTCAGCTCCGGCAGAGAGATCGATCAATAGAGCAGGCAAAATGACAAGTCATCGAAACATTCCTGGAAAACAAAGATCTTTCCAATCTAATCATTATTTTTGAAGAAGTATAAAGTTAATCATTAACATCAATCAATATACCTATTGTATGAATATTTTGTTTTTTATTTACTGGTCAATGGATGAAATATATTTCAGATGACATTTGATGTAGTCTGTCATGTTTCAATGAGTATAAGAGGTTAGTAACTCTAATATCATACGGATGTTACTCGGACATGATGTCCATGTAACATTGGTAACTTGAGGTGTTGAGGTGAATATAGACCATAAATCTTGCAGGTTTCCTTTATTTGTGTCATCATCTCATTTAATATGTTTCATGCATCAATTAATTGGCACATTTCTTAGAATGCAGCCAAGATTTTCAATGCAAGAGAAAAGATAACCCTTTAGAAAAAAAACATGATCTGAAAATTGCTAGTTCCTCATTTGTTTCATGTTTATAAGTTGACATAGTGTTGCTGTGTTCAAGTTTTAAGTATTCTTAACTATTGCTCCTATCATCTTAATGTTTTCCACACCAAAAAAAAGTGGAGTTCAGACTGTGACAAAGTTTCAGATCAGAAAATAAATGAGCAAGTAAAAAAAGATGTCCTTGTAACGTTGGTTTTTTGTTGTGTCTGTTTTTTCATTTTAAATGAAAGTGTGCAAAGGAATACATACAATTCCAATGGAATCTATTGAAGAATTGGTGTTAGAAACAGGATATAACAATAAAAAAATTATTCACCTACTCTGAATTTTGAACCTTCATGTCACAATTTATGACCCAACCCGATGGAATGACCCATATCCTACAAATATATTAACATGTACATATCAAATCTTCAAATATGAGATGCTTTCCCTATGGTTAAGTCTCTGTAAAATACATGTATCTGGCAGTACGCACAGGGTTAACCCAATCCGCATATCCTACAAATATATTAACATGTACATATAAACTGTGCAGACAAATGGAGCCATCATAAAAAAAAAGTAATGTTTAGCGTCCCCGTCTGCTTTCTTTTTTGAGGTCGACTGCTTTTTTTTAAATGTAAAAAACATAAAAACATAGTGCTATAATGATCTGTTTCTGAATCTAAAAAAAAAAATGCTGGCGGTCATCTTGAAAAATAGCCAGACTGGCTGGACGTCAGGGAAAATGTACCGACCAGCCATGTTGAGAAAAAAAAGGGCCTCCTCCTTCCTATTTTTAAAAATGGCAGGACCCTAAACATGTTTTTTTTTAAATGGCCATAGGGTAAATTATTCAGATAAAACAAGAAAATATGCAGTGGTGGAAATACACCTCTACATGTATGTACCCACAGCACTAGCAGTGAGTGACATTTACAAGTGTCCAGTAAAGTAATTGGTTTGATCAAAACAAGATGACCTCACCAAACATGACTGGCATTTAACTTCTCTCCAGGCTACAGGAGAGTTCTATTTTCATGTTCACATACCGGTATTCATCCATGTCAATAAAGAAACTGTGTCCAGCAGCTGTGGGAACACACCTCTGCATGTTTACACACACATTGATGTATGGCATTTACAAGTGTCCAGCAGCTGTGGGAACACACCTCTGCATGTTTACACACACATTGGATGTGTGACATTTACAAGTGTCCAGCAGCTGTGGGAACATACCTCTGCATGTTTACACACACATTGGATGTGTGACATTTACAAGTGTCCAGCAGCTGTGGGAACATACCTCTGCATGTTTACACAAACATTGATGTACGGCATTTACAAGTGTCCAGCAGCTGTGGGAACATACCTCTGCATGTTTACACACACATTGGATGTGTGACATTTACAAGTGTCCAGCAGCTGTGGGAACATACCTCTGCATGTTTACACAAACATTGATGTACGGCATTTACAAGTGTCCAGCAGCTCTGGGAACACACCTCTGCATGTTTACACACACATTGATGTATGGCATTTACAAGTGTCCAGCAGCTGTGGGAACACACCTCTGCATGTTTACACACACATTGATGTATGGCATTTACAAGTGTCTGGCAGCTGTGGGAACACACCTCTGCATGTTTACACACACATTGATGTATGGCATTTACAAGTGTCCAGCAGCTGTGGGAACACACCTCTGCATGTTTACACACACATTGGATGTGTGGCATTTACAAGTGTCCAGCAGCTGTGGGAACACACCTCTGCATGTTTACACACACATTGGATGTGTGGCATTTACAAGTGTCCAGCAGCTGTGGGAACACACCTCTGCATGTTTACACACACATTGGATGTGTGGCATTTACAAGTGTCCAGCAGCTGTGGGAACACACCTCTGCATGTTTACACACACATTGGATGTGTGACATTTACAAGTGTCCAGCAGCTGTGGGAACACACCTCTGCATGTTTACACACACATTGGATGTGTGGCATTTACATGTACAAGTGTCCAGCAGCTGTGGGAACACACCTCTGCATGTTTACACACACATTGGATGTGTGGCATTTACATTTACAAGTGTCCAGCAGCTCTGGGAACACACCTCTGCATGTTTACACACACATTGGATGTGTGGCATTTACAAGTGTCCAGCAGCTGTGGGAACACACCTCTGCATGTTTACACACACATTGGATGTGTGACATTTACAAGTGTCCAGCAGCTGTGGGAACACACCTCTGCATGTTTACACACACATTGGATGTGTGACATTTACAAGTGTCCAGCAGCTCTGGGAACACACCTCTGCATGTTTACACACACATTGGATGTGTGACATTTACAAGTGTCCAGCAGCTCTGGGAACACACCCCTGCATGTGTAAACACACATTGGATGTGTGGCATTTACAAGTGTCCAGCAGCTGTGGGAACACACCTCTGCATGATTACACACACATTGGATGTGTGGCATTTACAAGTGTCCAGCAGCTCTGGGAACACACCTCTGCATGTTTACACACACATTGGATGTGTGACATTTACAAGTGTCCAGCAGCTCTGGGAACACACCTCTGCATGTTTACACACACATTGGATGTGTGACATTTACAAGTGTCCAGCAGCTCTGGGAACACACCCCTGCATGTGTAAACACACATTGGATGTGTGGCATTTACAAGTGTCCAGCAGGAGACAGACAGACGCAATAACTAATTGGTGTGAACAGGAGAAACTGACTACACATTAGAACATGAAGTAGCTATGTTTATACATGTTTATTCATGGATGTAATTTAATGAAAGTATACAAAGATGTAATAATAAGGATATATTGACTGCTTTGAGAGGCATAGTGGTTTCTATAGGGTCAAGGGAAACTCACAACCTGCTATGACCCCAAGGCGCTTGCGCCGCGGGGTCATAGCAGGTTGTGAGTTTCCCGAGACCCTATAGAAACAACTATGCCTCGAATATTAAAAGCAGTCAATATATATTTTATATACCGAAAAAAAGGATTTCTTGCTGTAATAATCGCCGTTCTTCTGCCTGCAACCCGCATAGAATTTTTGAAGGATCTTGTCCAGGTCTGCATTCGGAAGTCTGTTTACATCTCCGAGGTCCGTGTTGACATTTTGCAAGAACTCTTCAAATATTTTAATGCCGTATTTTACTGCATACTTCGTATTTTTGCTATCAGCAGAATCGATTAAGTCTTGCAGCTGAATGTCATCCATAAGTTGAAATCTTGGCATAGCTGTGTCCTCCATTTTGCCTCTTTATTGACAAAAAATTGGAAACAAAAAACCCCAGTATTTTGCGATCGAGACTAGTACACAAAATGGCGATCGGTCGTCTGCGCTGCGTGGATTGGTAGATTCGTCGCCTGAATGCAGCGACCAAAATCGAATTGCACTCAAACACCGTTAACAGTATTGCGCATCGGTCATCGCACAAAAGAAACTTATACGGTAACACGTAAACCAAAATGGGGATCGCAGCAAAATGACGTCACGTTTCACAGCCATGGAAAAAGTGCTATGAAAAATGGATATAAACCGGTAGAGCCGGGAAAAATGACTATGAATTTCAATTAGCGGGCATGGTTAAGAACATGACTGCATTTTCAACCAATCAGAAGACAGGATTAGTAAAGAATCTTAAAATGAGGTATATAAAGCAGGATAGAGGCTGAAGAGAATAAAAGGGCTCCACACTAACCATTTTAACAGGGGGGAGGGGGAACATCCAAATAAAAAAAAAGGGTTCTATACTGCATGCAAGCTACATTCACACATGTAGGGCCCTCTGTTCATATTTTTTGTTGGGGGGGGGGGGGGGGCGCAGGAGATTTCAGAGATTAAACTTGGGGACCATGTGTACCCAACTGCTAATAATTGTCAAGCCATAAGTATTGACTATTGGTCATGTTCAAAAGTCTCCTGAGTCCTGATTAATTTGAATTGAGACAAACAATTACGTAAAATTATAAACATGTACTCTGGCTATCACATTTTGGCAACTTCAGATTTCAAACGCATTCATTAGGCCCATCTTCATCATCTCGAGATTGCCAAATAGCTGGCTATTTCTGATTTAGGAAATAATCCCAAAGTTACAAATCGCGGCTTCATCAGCTCGAGATTCGACCTCGAAACTTGAAACTCGACCTTGAGAAATTAGCTCGAGATATTTTGCTCAGCGTTCGCGCATAGTGCGAGTCTTCGGTCTGGATGCACAGGACAAATATCTAGATATTTCGCCAAATAGTGGGATATTTTGATGAAAATTTTGACCAAATATCCCGCTAATTGCAACTTCGGGCTGATGAAGACGCAAATTAGCTGGATAGTTTGCGATCGGGATAGTTCAAATAGCGGGATTATTCGGCAATCTAGAGCTAGTGAAGATAGGCCTATTGATATTGTTGGTTTCATCATGCAATGGCCAGGGCCCTGTTTCACAAAACTTGTTATCAATAACAAGTGTTATATTTTCATAACAAATTTGCTCTCAGCCAATCAAACGCAACAATTTCAGCAGCTTTTAAATAACAGTCATTGCAACTTGTTATTAGGGACTTTTAGATTTGCGTGGACTGATACGTGGTACTTCCATTCACGGCAGTGCTTTAACAGGACGTCGATCGTAGCATAGACCTATTGTCTTCGTGCGAATCTAAAAGTCCCTATTGAAATGAGACAGCGCCCAGACCTTGAAAGGGAAAATAAAAAGTTTATCACTACATCTTCCAATAGTCATGTACATGTACATAACATGTACATGTAATGTACATACACATGTACATGTAATGTACATGTAGCATATAAACCAAGGACAAAAACATCAAGCAAATTGAATCTTATGAGGAAGAAAAATGTGCACATATTATACAAAACCTGAGTAAGGCATCCTTCTACTGAAACTGTAACATCCTTTTTTATTTATGTATGACCACATAAGTTAAGGGTAAGCCTTTAAATATACACTGTACTAAATTTATCACTTTGAGGAAGGAATGTCTCTAGTCAAATATTCAACTTTGACATTTCTGCAAAATATATATAAAACCTAAATAAGTATTTTTTCTACTGAAACTATTTCATCCTTTTGTTTTTGTATGACCATATTAAAGTAAAGGGTAAGCCTTTAAACATACACTGTACTAAATATATCACTTTGAGGAAGGAAACTCTCTTGTCAAGTTTTCAACTTTGACATTTCTGCAAAATATATATAAATCCTGACTAAGTAATCCTGCTACTGAAACTGTACCATCCTTTTGTTTTTGTATGACCACGTACTTAAGTAAAGGGTACATGCACAGTGTAAGCCTTTAAACATACACTGTACTAAATATATCACTTTGGGGAAGGAAACTCTCTTGTCATTTCTTCAACTTTGACATTTCTGCAAAATGCCACATTTGTCTCTTAGCACCTTCACGCATTCCTCTTTTTTATTTGCACAATCGTCAGAGTTTAAAAAAACCATGATAATGATCAAAGACTTTCACTTGTACCCTGAAGGCCCCCATTCACACTTGCAAAATGATATCGTTTTGTTTGTGTGTGTGAATGGTCAGCAGTCCAAGAAGGCCCCCATTCATACTTGCAAAATAATATAGTTTTTTGTGTGTGTGAATGGTCAACAGTCCAAGAAGGCCCCCATTCATACTTGCAAAATAATATCGTTCTTTATGTGTGTGTGAATGGTCAACAGTCCAAGAAGGCCCCCATTCATACTTGAAAAATAATATTGTTCTTTGTGTGTGTGAATGTCAACAGTCCAAGAAGGCCCCCAGTCATACTTGCAAAGTAATATCGTTCTTTGTGTGTGTGAATGGTCAGCAGTCCAAGAAGGCCCCCATTCATACTTGCAAAATAATATAGTTTTTTGTGTGTGTGAATGGTCAACAGTCCAAGAAGGCCCCCATTCATACTTGCAAAATAATATCGTTCTTTATGTGTGTGTGAATGGTCAACAGTCCAAGAAGGCCCCATTCATACTTGAAAAATAATATTGTTCTTTGTGTGTGTGAATGTCAACAGTCCAAGAAGGTCCTCATTCATAATTGCAAACAAATATAGTTCTTTATGTGTGTGAATGGTCAAAAGTCCAAGAAGGCCCCCATTCATACTTGCAAAATAATATCGTTCTTTGTGTGTGTGAATGATCAACAGTCCAAGAAGGCCCCCATTCATACTTGCAAAATAATACCGTTCTTTATGTGTGTGAATGATCAACCGTCCAAGAAGGCCCCCATTCATACTTCCAAAATAATATCGTTCTTTACAAGTGTGAATGGTCAACTACAGTCCAAGAAAGAATTCCAGATTGACAAGACATAGAAAGAATCGCTAAACTACATGTTCAAATAAATGCAACCTGTAGAGGCTTGTTCTGTCTGCCGAACGTTTATCCAAGACATGAATTCATGGCAGTCAAACAGATGAAATATTCCATGTCACAGAATTTCACTGATTGTATGGAAATAGGAATCGTCTTGGAACTTGGAGTACTGGGTTCAAAACTGAAGCAGAACACATGGGCTCTTTCGGTTTTTAGCAAGGTACATCTACAGTATGTAATTTACATCTACTTGCATTCTTAATATACATGTACATGTGTCATGTAAACTGTAGTACATTACATACTGGTTGTTCAGGGCCAGAAGGTTGTTAAATCTGTGTTGAACCAACACGCATTATGAATAAGTGCCCTTCTGGCTTCGAACACAGAAAATCAAGTCTTGCAGAGAGAGATCGCATCACTAAACAGCAACCTGTAGAAGCTCGTTCTGTATCTCTCCCAAAACGTTCATCCGAGCTGTGAACTTGTGACATTCAAACGGATGAAACGCTCCAGGATATAAACCTGCTAGTCTCAACCGACAGGCTTTTCATGAAAAAGGACAGTGGAAAGTGTTTGTAGTACAGTGTATGTAGCATAGCCTACATTCCTACAATACATATTTTATTAGGGGGTCTATTTTTGTTAATGGTGTTGCCATGGGGTAAGGGAACATTTCATAGAATTATTCATGATAAATTCACCTGTCTCCATAGAATATTGATCAGAAAAACACTTTTTAAATCATACAGAAAATAGAGATTAAACTGAGAAAATACTGTCATACTGTCCATAGGGGTTGCCAATCAAACAGCTGTAGATTTGTACATCTCAAATAGAAAGAAGTTGCATCAATTTACAGTAAATACATGTATAACAACTATAATAAACAAATTGCAGTAAGTTCTTTTTAACCAGAAACTAACGAATGAAAACTACATATTACTGCACTATTTCACTCAAGATTTATACATGAATAATAATAATAATAATAATAATAATAATTCATTTATAGAGCGCAGAAACTATCCAACATTAAGTATATATACTGTGCTAAAAGAGCTCCTGATATGCTTAGATTTACAGTTAATGATTGAAAAGATGTGTTTTCAGTTTTTATTTAAAGATATTCACAGATGGTGATTTCCTGACTTCAAATGGCAAGTTATTCCAGAGTTTTGGGGCTGCACAAGCAAATGCTCGATCACCTAGCGTACATGTACATCATGTTTACTTTCTAATTTTTGTATTCAAACCTTTGACTTTAAGGTCAAAATAGACCATGCACCGCCATCTTCAAAGTCGTGTTAATCACTTACAATATCACTTATATACATCACTTATATTTATGTATATCACTTATATTCATAATTCACTTGTACACTGTATATTCATATATCACTTATATATAACATATACAATGTATATATCACTTATATTTATATATCACTTATATTCATATATCACTTGTACATCACTTGTATATATCACTTACATATCACTTATATATATCAATTATATATATCACTTATATATTTCACTGTGATTCACTCCATGCTCTGCATCCGGTTAATAGCGAATGTCATACAACATCTTTGAAAGAGAATGGATTGAAGGCTGCAACATCGACGGCTATCCAGGAAACAACTCTACTTCAAATATAGATCTAATATGGCCTTCGGGCTGGCAGTAAAAGATGTTAACAAAGTACATGTATGCATGTCTTTCTTCATGACCATGTTATCTGTGTGGGAGCCAGCAGGATGTTGAAGTTGTATCATTTTACAAATAGTAAAGGCTCGATCGGATATGAAGCAGTATCAATTTTAAAGAAGCGGCAGATTGTTTCATAACGTGTACTACATGAATGGCACGAAGGGCCCTACACATTTATCTATTGAGCTCTGTGTTATTATGAGATACATAAAGCTGAAGTGTATGACACTTATATCCATATTTGTATTTTAAGAAGGAAGTTTAAGTTGTATCATTTCACAAATAGTAAAGGCTCGATCGGATATGAAGCGGTATCAATTTTAAAGAAGTGGCAGATTGTTTTGAACATAAGACGTAATAATAAGAATAAGAAAAATACAGCGTTTGTTATGCGCCATCGATCTAGTAAACTATTCTGAGGCGCAGAGGAATAGAATTAGAATGAGTTAAATAGAGAAATGAGAAGAAAAAAAATGCATACATGTATATTTAACATATAATTAACTAAAATAACATGTAAATGGCACAAAAGGCCCTAAATATATTTATAAAGCTCTGTGTTAGGAGTTAAGGAAATGTGAAGCGTATGACACTTATGTCAAAGTTTTTTTTTAATAGCGCGTCTTATAGTGCGTCATATCCGATCGAGGCTTTAATGGCCTCCATGCTCTAAGCAGACAGCACTACAATGTATGTCTGTAAAAATCTCATAAACTCATATGCTGTCAATACTAAAATGACTAACTGTCAATCTTGAAATTGAAGGAAAATTTACTTTTGCCAGAGACACATTTCCTCTCTCTTCCCTCTAAATTTATGTAGTGTCAAAAAATCTGGCAAGACTAATTTCTCAAAGGGAATTTCCCGGAAACAAATCTACGAGTTATCGATACTACAAAGTATGAGTGAAGACTTGAAAGTGCAGTAGGCAAGAGAAGAGTCTAGCATACTTCCAATAGTTTGGGGTCAACTTCACTGGTACCAGCAGAAGGAGAATTTGTTCACATGGATGCAAAATGATACCAAGGTTAACAACTTTGGTAGAGGCCCTAGATGGGTTTTCTTTTTTATAAGCAGCAGAGTTCAAATTTGTCAAGTATCAATGAAAGGCATAGTTTAACCATGTTAAATCACAAAAATGAGTTAAACAAAAACAGATACTCAACAAATGTTGGCAAATTTGGTATCTTCTAAACAAAATTCACCTTCTATTGTACTGGTACCAAGTGAAGTTTGCCACGCCTGATTGGAAGATGCTAATACTTTTTTCGGAGGGGGAGGGGCACCCCTATATCTCGGCCCTGTTCTATATAAAACTTGTTTTCAATAACAATTTACAATACAAAACTGTTATAAGTTACTGAAATTGTGGCATCTGATTGGCTGGTGGCTATTTTGTCATAGAATTTTAGCATTTGTTCTTGATAACAAGTTTAATGAAACAAGGTCCAGGACCCCTTTCTGACTGTGCAGGGGATACAACATTTGATCCGGTGACAATTGCTCCGGGCTTAAGACGCAGGGTTACAAGTAGGTTTAGTGTTTCATCTAGAGGTGAAGCG
The DNA here is from genome assembly GCA_035222895.1 of Strongylocentrotus droebachiensis. Classification (NCBI taxonomy): domain Eukaryota; kingdom Metazoa; phylum Echinodermata; class Echinoidea; order Camarodonta; family Strongylocentrotidae; genus Strongylocentrotus; species Strongylocentrotus droebachiensis. Next base: position 81,496 of record JAVYIG010006281.1, on the reverse strand, counting down.
ACAGATTAATCAAGTCTACAAATTGACAGCAGAGTGATTGTTATTGTAGTATGGGTCGTACAACCATCTGTGCAATGTGTCACAAAATGTACTCAATAATTCTTCTTCACGGTTGAACAGGAGGGTGTTTTACAAAGCCTTTTTTCAATGACAAATGACAAATATTAGTGACGAATCTGCTGATAACCAATCAGAAGCAAGGATTTCAGTAGCTTATAACAAAAACTGTCATTGATCACTGATGACAAGTTTTGTAAAATGGGGCCCAGGAGGGTGTTTCACAAAGCCTTTTTTCAATGAGAAATGACAAATATCAGTGACAAATCTGCTGATAACCAATCAGAAGCAAGGATTTCAGTAGCTTATAACAAAAACTGTCATTTGTCACTGATGACAAGTTTTGTGAAACGGGGCCCAGGAGGGTGTTTCACAAAGCCTTTTTTCAATGAGAAATGACAAATATCAGTGACAAATCTGCTGATAACCAATCAGAAGCAAGGATTTCAGTAACAAAAACTGTCATTTGTCACTGATGACAAGTTTTGTGAAACGGGGCCCAGGAGGGTGTTTCACAAAGCCTTTTTTCAATGACAAATGACAAAAATCAGTGACAAATCTGCTGATAACCAATCAGAAGCAAGGATTTCAGTAACAAAAACTGTCATTTGTCACTGATGACAAGTTTTGTGAAACGGGACCCAGGAGGGTGTTTCACAAAGCCTTTTTTCAATGACAAATGACAAATATCAGTGACAAATCTGCTGATAACCAATCAGAAGCAAGGATTTCAGTAACAAAAACTGTCATTTGTCACTGATGACAAGTTTTGTGAAACGGGGCCCAGGAGGGTGTTTCACAAAGCCTTTTTTCAATGACAAATGACAAATATCAGTGACAAATCTGCTGATAACCAATCAGAAGCAAGGATTTCAGTAGCTTATAACAAAAACTGTCATTTGTCACTGATGACAAGTTTTGTAAAATGGGGCCCAGGAGGGTGTTTCACAAAGCCTTTTTTCAATGACAAATGACAAATATCAGTGACAAATCTGCTGATAACCAATCAGAAGCAAGGATTTCAGTAGCTTATAACAAAAACTGTCATTTGTCACTGATGACAAGTTTTGTGAAACGAGGCCCTGATATTACATCTTTGGTAGATGTGAAAATACAGTATTTTATTTTACTGAAAATACTTTTTTTTTTAACAGAACAGGCTGACCACACACAACATATGCATACTTGTTAAAGTAAGCAACCATGGGACCACCAGCTTTACATCCTCTCCAAGGGACTTGGTAATGAGGATTAATGTTTTACCAGATGGCACTAGGGCATCGACTTGGTTTTGAACCGGGACCTCCAAGTTCACGACCACTGATCTACCACTGAGCTATCGGGCCTCAAGCCCTGCTTTAAGGGCTAAATAAATTAGTCACCTTTTTGTTACATGATGTGTTTCACTACATGTATTTTTCGTGTGATATCTCACCCTGGGTTATGATATTTGAACGCCACATCACCCATATATCTATAATGTTGACAGCATGTCATAGATAATTTGATAAACTGTGCAAAGATTGCCAACCGGCTGAATAAACAAATTTGTTCACACAACATGAATATTAAATAAACACATTTCCTGTAATATCTCACGTTGAGTTATTATGTAATATATGTTCATGGAGTATGATGTCAACCATAGCAACTATATAATGTTGACAGCATGTCACAGAAAATGTAATAACTCATGCAAAATTTGTGTATAATGAACTAGGTGATATGTTTGACACACATCATAGAGTTATGTAGTTGAGTTTTAGCTTAAAATAATGAATTCTGTACCCTTAGAAGGTAGAGTGAATTGTATGTATTTCAATATGCCTTAAGCTTTAAATCATTTAATATCATATATTTTATAAATGAAATCCTGTTCAGTGATTGGTCAACATAGCATCATGTGACCAAACATAACATTACTATGATTTATACCGATAAGAATAATGTGCTATACCGTGACGTCATCCATGGTATAGTGCACTATACTATGGATGACGTCATTGATATGTGATCGATCAAGATCAATGTTATCGGTTATAAATGGTATATTTGTTTACTATATCTCTACACTCTATATCACGGGTGGCCAACCCGCGGCCCGCGGGCCGCATGCGGCTCGCGAGCTTTTCTGGTGCGGCCCGCGAAGCATTGAAGAAGTAATAATAAAAATAGCTCATAAATGAAATGCGGCCCGCATAGCAGCGATGAAAAAGGTTAAAACATTTACAAACAGCTATCTCTATTTCCATAATTTGTTCCCATCATTCACAACATATTGAATCGTTACGTGGTTGATACAAAACTCCTAAAATTTCCTCTCATTACATAGGGGGGTATTCACATATCACATACGGGGGTGTGCCGCTCTAATGGGTGACTTTGTCACAAAAAATCCCTAAACATGGGTCCTACTTCTAACAAAAATACCATTAAAAATGGGTCCGCTTCTAAAATTTTCGGGCGTTTGCTATGCAAACACCCGAAAATTGAGGAAAATGTGTCCCTTTTTCGAGAAAAATGACCCATAATAATGGGTAGGGGTTTCGAGGCATGAGCGGCACACCCCCGTCCAAGCCAAATCTGAGCATACCCAGAGATGCCAACCTTCTTCGACAAAAAAAAGTATTCTTAAGAGCAAAAAACAGTATTTTGGGACAAAAAACTTTTTTTTTGAAAAAATCTCTCACCTTAACATATCGCCCAATCGAGCAGCTTAAAAAAAACGGCAGTACCATGTATTCATACCCGGATCGAAACGCGACGTGCATACATTACATGTGGGTTGTTCGCAATGTGCGCAGTTTTGGGCCCGTATCACCATTCTGCGTGCATCGTTTGAATACGTAGGTGCATAATACACTTACGACACAAGGCCCATGATCAGGAATTAAGAAAAAATTTGTGAAAAAACGGGACAAATACGGCAAAAACGGAACAGTTGGCATCTCTGCATACCCCAGGCATTAACATCACTCGCCATGTTAATTTCAGTTTGTACATAATTATAGAAATTAATGTTGTGAATCAAGAAATATGTTTGAAATGCCATACTTGTCTTCAAACTTGCAGCCCTTTTCTCCCGCCGTTTTTTTTTTTTTCCCACTGATTTTGTTGTTTACTTGTTTTTGCAAAATTGCAGGTGTGTACACGTATTGCATGAGTGTTTTTTTTTGTGGGGGGGTGGGGGGGGGGGAGGAGAAGACTTCCTATGGCCCGCCAAGTTATGCCAATCGTTAGCTGTGGCCCGCGAGCTTTAAAAGGTTGGCCACCCGTGCTCTATATCATTGAATACTACACTGTGAAACAAGTTTTCCACAAACTTCTGCTAGAGCAATCACAGACTTGATAATATTCAATTTGGCTCTCCCCTTTGACTCGTTTTTTTTGTAAATTATCTTCTTCACTTCCAAAGTCAATAAATATGATATACACAAACATTACTCTTGGATTTCAAGAAGTGCTCATTCAAAACAAATTTTGTGGCAATGATTGATTCTTACACCATAAGGCTACAGTTGATAATGTTTGCATCAATAACAACATACTGTTCATATCCTGGCCATTTGGCCATGATAAAGTACACATATATATAAGAGTTTTGTTTTGTTCTGTTTTGCCAAAACAACAGGTACTTATTATTGTCATTAACTTGTAAAATGTCAACACTAAATCACTGTAAACAATCTTTCTCTGTTCATGGGACCTCTTCTAGGATATAGTGTTGCATTAGTGAAAATCTATCAGGGATATTCTATCATTTTTTCACTGCACTATATGTAGCATTGGTAACATATGTACAGTACTACCTAAAGGTTTTGGCACAAGTTTCGGTTTGGGCCCAGGAAGGAGTCTATTGCCTGATTTGGAGAGGCCCGCGGCTCATTTCTTTGTTTCAGCATCAATTGCAAAATTTGGGTCACCATAACGGGCACAACCCAATCAGTGGTTATCGGGAAGTGGGCACGGCCCAAAACGCTTCAGTTAAGCGTTCTGGGCATCTGGCCATTACGATGCCAAAACGTTTAGGCAGTAGTGTAGTTGTAGGCAGACATGCTACAAAACGTAAGCCCACCACAAACAGTGATAATTGCTCCAGGCATTATTTCATCAACGGAATAAGGTTGGAAGTGGGTTATAGGGTATGTTTTTATAGTCAGGGTTAAAGATAAAGTTGAGTTCTGGTCATGCGATTTCATTGTGAAAGAAACGGTGTGAAATGGATCAGAAAAAAATTGATCGTGAAGCATTTGAGTACTATTGTGTACTTCCAGGGTCTAGCGTCATCGAAATGATAACAAATTTGGCCCAGTCTTGGTAAAGTAACAAGCACTGTACACAGAAAGATGTATATGGGACTACACAAACAAGTGGCATAAAAATCGGGCCTCAGTTTTAGGCTGTTACTTGTCATATTTAGAATATGAAGGCATTTGAAGATCCATGCTTTTCAGGGAGCATTTTTTCTGTAATAAATGTTCTTCCACACTTGCATAACAACAATGATAACGCTCCCAAATAATTTGTCACTGCTCCCCAGAACTCAACCTTCTCTTTATTGTGTGTGTGTGTGTGTGGGGGGAGGGTGCTTAAAGTGCACTTTGTTTTGGGCACCCATGTGTCTCAAGCACCTGTCACTGCCAAGCCCTAGGTTCGGAAGTACATGGAGTAGTACTGTAGGAGGGTTACGGATTTCCTTTCAGGATAGGAAAATTTATTTTTAAGACCCTATAGTATCCGTTGAAAATCCAATCTTATATCATTAGAAAGCTGAACGAATGACTACAAATAGAAAGGAATATGATTTTTTTTTTCTCTTACAGTATTATAACTTGTAAGAAGGCAAATTAAAACCTAATTTTTCGCAACCTTCCAAATTACAGGTCAACAGGTGTCACTTTTACTGCAGTTACGGTGACGGCAAAACATGTGGATCCCATGGGCTGCCCATATAGCTGAGGCGATTAGCCGGGCTACATTAAGTCATTGTGAATATGCGTACTCCACATAAGATGATGTCACCAAGTCGATAGCTAGATAGACAACTTCTGATTTTCTAAGCTTTAGATTTCAAGTTTTCAGGGAGCTGTGACTAGTTTTTGATTTGTGATTTCAGTCGGTCAGAATATGGTTTTCCAATTTAACCACATTATTCCCTGCTCTCCTCTTAAAGGGCTAATCCAACCATTATAATAAGTTCACGTATATGAAAGCAGGTAAATATGATAAACAGAATGGCAAAGGTTTGAATTAAATTGAACCAACAAAAAAAGTTATGTTTGAAATATAGTTCACTAAGTCTATGCGAGTCTCAGATTGGCAGTTTGGTAAATGAATTGTGAGTATAACTCTCCCATTTGTCGTGTAAAAATACCATTATTTTCTGTTTCTCTCACAAGCGCCTTTTCTCTTGGGCACAACTCAATATATATTATGGATAGCATATTATTATTAGTCCTCTAAAAAGAAAAGATGCTCTTGAATCATACATTTGGAAAAATTGACATTTTAATGATTTTAGATGTTGAATACAGACACATTACAGACACGATTCAGCCAATTTGAAGTGCCCATAATCAGCTGAATCGGTAATGTCTCTGTGATGTAGTGGCAGACAACTTTCCCATTTGTTCCAAAAAACAAAACAACTTAAAGGTAATACAAAGTTTTGGGAAATTTGGAAAATTGGGTGGATAGTGAATCTTTACAATTTTGATATATTTGGATGCCCCTGTGGATGTATTATAAGCACTAAAAAAATTAGCCCCTAAAACACTTCTGTTTTCGAGAAAAATTGAATATAAAAATTTACCGGTGCTCCCGGTAAATTTTGATAAATTTCAAATAGCGCCTATGGTCGTACAATTGTAGCTGCGACCATGAAAATCTCAGAATATGTAGTTGTGATATATAATTTCCAAATGGGAATAGCTAATCGGTCGATTTTGGTTAAAAAACATTGTTTTATAGCTTAATTAATATCTTGACCTTGAGAGGGAGCTATACGACATAAGAAATTTATTATTTACAATTTCATAATTTTAGACTCGATTTCAACCGCGACAACGATCAATGAATATTGTAGGAACGCATACGCTTCCAATGTGTTCATTTGAACCAAATTCATGACCCCATACCAAAACTTTGTAATACCTTTAAATATTAAATTTCAAATTAAACAAAATGTATTTATAACTAAGGAGAGTATATTATCTCTAGAGGACTTTTAATAATATGATATCCATGATATATTGTGGGTAGTGCCCCAAGGGAGAAGGCATTTACGAGAAAAAAAAGAAATTAGTACCGTAATGATATTTTGGTAGACAACAGGAGAGTTATCTGCGACTACATGTACGTCACAATTCACTGACCAAATTGATCTCACAAATCACACATTCATAACTTTCTTATTATTGGTCCGACTTATTTCAAACTTCCCCATTCTGTTTTTTCTTATTTTTCTGCTTTCATGCACATGAACGTATTACAAGGGTTGAATTGGCCCTTTGAGAGGAGAGCGGAAATAATGTGGTTGAAGGCGGAAAACCACATTCCGTCCCACTGAAATCACAAATCAAAAACTGATTTCTATAAAGGCCTGCCTTCATCAGCTAGAGTTTGCCAAATAACCCGCTATTTTCAGACATGGGATATTATTCCGATGTTCGAAATCGTGCTTCACCAGACTGATACGCTCATCACAAATTAGCCTGCTATTTCCCAAATAGCAGGATATTAGGAAACAAGACTAAAATTTCTTGGGATATTTTCTCGACCAAAGATCCTGTTAATTGTTGCAAGTTTGCAACTGCAGGCTGATTGGGATAGTTAAAATAGCGGGTTATTTGGCAAACTGAAGCTGATGACGACAAGCCTACTAGGATGGAAAAGTTGGTTAAGTCAAGCCTCAATGGCAGACAGAGAAAAAAAGAGAGACAGCCGGACAGACTGACACAGAGACAGTCAAAATGTGGGTGAAAGATAAAGGAGAGGAGAAATCTAGGGAGCAAAATAAAGAAGAGTAACATTTACAGAGTAAGAGAGAGAGAGAGGAGGGAGAGAGGAGGGAGGAAGAGAGAGGGAGAGAGAGAGAGAGAGAGAGAAAATGTCAGAGTCCAGAATGTAAGAAAAACTTTTTGCTCGCGGTCTTAATGCCCCTTTTGCTACGATATTATTGAAATGATAAAGACCTTCTCCTAACCACATCAGTGAAAGTTTAATAGTCCATTCACACAGATAGAAAATAGGTACTGTGCATGTTAAAAGCCCCACTACACTACTTATAGCTACTTGAGCCCTCTATTTAGCAAACAATGCCTAATCGGTGACCATTGGTCCCTCATGATCCCCCTATTCTTATGTTGATTGACGGAGTATTTTATGAGACAACCACCTGTAAAAGACCTTGCAGGGAGGTCTAATCCCTCCTGGCAAAACTAGTGCAGATGGGCTTTAAAGAAACACTGTATACAAACACATACATGCATACATGTAATGAACACACAGCCAAGACAAGATAAATATATTGCTTCAATAAAAGCTGCACAAAGAAACTAGATTGTCAGAAGAAATTACCATGTCTGCACATTTCAATGATCAGTAGAGAGTAAACGGTCATTGGACTTGGCCGTTGCAAATTTGTAGAATTTATTGACAATTACAGATTCTCTACATGGAGGCTCCGTCTCCCAAAGGAGGATAGGGAAGGGGAGGGAAAGGGAGGGAAGGGGAAGGAAGGGGAGTGAAGGGGTGGGGAAGGGGTGGGGAGGTAAGGGGAGGGGGTGGGGAGGTAAGGGGAGGGGAAGGTGAGGGGAGGGGAAGGTGAGGTGAGGGAGGGGAAGGGGAGGTGAGGGGAAGGGGGAGGGGTGGGAAGGGGGAGGGGTGGGGAAGGGGGAGGGGTGGGGAGGTAAGGGGAGGGGAAGGTGCATGGGTGAGGGGAGGGGAGGGGAAGGGGAGGTGAGGGGAAGGGGAGGGTGGAGGTAAGGGAAAGGGGAAGGGGAAGGTAAGGGGAAGGGGAAGGGGAAGGTAAGGGGAAGGGGTGGGGAGGTGAGGTGAGGGGAGAGGAATGGGAGGAAAGGGGGAGGTAAGGTATTAGGTAAGGGGGAGGGGGAGGGAAGAGGAAGGAAGGGGAGGGGGAGGGAAGAGGAAGGAAGAGGAAGGGGAGGTAAGGGGTGGGGAGGGGAGGTAAAGGGATGGGAAGGGGAGGTAAGGGGATGGGAGGGGAGGTAAGGGGATGGGAGGGGAGGTAAAGGGATGGGAGGGGAGGTAAAGGGATGGGAGGGTAAGGGGAGGGGTAGGGAAGGGAAGGGAAGGAGGGGAAAGGGGAAGGGGGAGGGGAGGTAAGGGGAAGGGGAAAGGGAAGGGGAGGGGGAGGGGAAGGGGAGGGGGAGGGGAAGGGGGAGGGGAGAGGGCACTGTACTCTTGCCCAGGCATGATTCATGATATGGCCATCAACAACTCTATTTTATGCTATTCCTGAGAGCCACTGGTCACTTCCTCCTGCGTGAGTGGTTCGGACAGTTCGGATTGATGCGAGTGACCTTCCAACAAACCATGGTTACGGACGACTGCTCTATGGACCACAACAGCTGATGGATGTGTTTATCTGCTTAGAACCAGAAGGGCATTAGGTTGAATGCTTTTCCAGAGGCGCGATAGCTCAGTTGGTAGAGCAGTGCTCTCGTAATCCAGCGACCCGGGCTCGAACCAAGGTGATGCGCCAGTGCCCTTTGGTAAGGCATTAATCCTCATTACCAGGTCCCTCGGAGAGGACCTAAAGCCGTCAGTTGTCTGGTTGCTAACTAACAAGCATTTATGCTTTCTTAGCAGTCAGGTAAAATAACCACCACTACCACTACATGTAGGTAAAGGGCAAATTTAACCTCCCTACATAATTATCATGATCTGGTGGGATTCAGGTCCAAAATAAAAATATAAAATTGTCCAAACCCAATCTTTAAGACTATACCAACAGTCCTCTTCAGGACTACACACCCTCAAGAAAAATAACCGAGAGTCCTTTTCAGGACTCCTCAATCCTCCCTCTCTCTCACATGGTGCACCCGCAAGCCTACTGTAAACCCAATCGTGTTTCTGTGAACAGTGTCAAAATATAACGCCTGTACTTACAGACTTAAGGAATTGATTAACCAAACAAGTACATAACTGTAATCAACTCCTTTTTTTTTTTTTTGGCAAACAAAGCTCCAACTCACCTTCAAATTAGATGGATAGGGTTTCCACTTGCGAGATCGATTGTAATCCAACTTGCACTTAACCTTTAATCTGCTGTTGATTCCAAGGGCTTTGCTGAAGTAAGCACGCTATCTGATATACTGCAAGAGATAGGTGAAAAGAGAAATTTTGGTATTAAACGAGCTACACAAAGAAAAATTCACTACAACTGATAATTATAACAAATTACATATGGATGGAGAGATTTTCTCTTGAAAGACACAAATAATTTGCTGAGAAATCAATAGATATCATGGAAAGGCGTAAAATGCAATTTTTCAAGACCCTTCTTAGACCCCCGAACGCCCCTGAACGTAAGCCAAACACACGAGCGTAGCGAGCTCTGAATAGTGACGTCACACACTGGACAAACAGCTCAGTACCGGAGTCGCGCGTGTACAGTATTAGTCTGCAGCTAGCCAGCCGTGTCCCGTGTGTGACGTCACAAATATTGACGCTCTACAAAGGACCGCTGAAGGCAAAAAATCTGGATCTCAAAATTAACATTTTTGAGAGTTGATTACTGCGGGCCCCAAACATATTTTGCAGAGGAGAGTTGTTGTATTTGATCAGTAAGGCTTCCCCTTTGCAATGATATGAGTTTTGCATCAATTCAAAATACTTTTGATTCTTCGTGTGTCTACTTTAAACACATTGTAATCTTCTCAAAAGAATCTTTCTAAATCTTACAAACAGTGATTTTAAATGGAGGGGGGGGGGGGGGAATTGACAAGTTGACAATGAACGGAAGTAGAGAGAGAGACACAGAGAGAGAGAGAGAGAGAGTATGTGAGAGGGGCGGGGGAGGAAGAAAGTGACAGTTGAATCAGGTTAATCAACCATCTACCTGTGTATATACAGTATATACAGAAACATTAATTGCCTCCAAAACCATATTATTGTTTCTCATCAAAACAAAATGAAAAGAAAGAAAACTTGTGTATATTAAAGACCATTGGCCTGGACAGACAACTCTTTTTGTCCCTATAGAGTGGTCTTCAAATATAGGATTCACTCATTTTCTATGAAATCATTTATTTTATTAATTCTTTATTCACTTTAGAAAAACATGCAAAGTTAAAAATAAGTACAAAGCATTTCAAGGTATAAATACAATTTACTTTTAATGAATTCATATGAAATAAGGAGAATAAAAGAGGCCATCATTAAAAGCATATTGATCGAGGCTTTTTACATGTCAATGGCAAGTCATAACAATAACATTTCGGCGGAAGAGCAAAAGTACGATAAGTACGGGTGTTGGGGGTACTAAATTAGAAAATTGAATTAAAAACAACAGATAAAACGATGATACCCTAATTTTATTGATAAGAAGATAACAGGTATAAGTGTTGCCAAGTTGATGAAGAAGAGCTGATTACTTTCACCTTAATCCAGAAATTCTCGTCATAAGCAGACTAATTCAGACATGCTTTGCAGATACTACATACATACAACATTCCCACTAGGCCACTACATGAGGCACGTCCTCATCATCTCGAGATTGCCAAATATCTCGAGATTGCCAAATAGCCCACTATTTGGGAAATAATCTTGAAGTAACAAATTGCGTCTTCACTATCTCGAGATTCGACCTCGAAACTTGAAACTCGACCTTGAGAATTAGCTCGAGATATTTTGCTCAGCGTTAGCGTGTATTGCGAATCTTCGGTCTAGTGAAGACGCACGGGACAAATAGCTGGGTATTTTGCCAAATAGAAGGATATTTTGCAAACTATCCCAAGATATCTTGGGATGACAATCCTGACCAAATATCCTTATAATTGCTACTTCGGTCTGATGAAGACGCAAATTAGCTGGATAGTTTGCGATCGGGATAGTTCAAATAGCTGAATATTTTGCAATCTTGAGATAGTGAAGACAGGCCTATGGAGGAGAAATGAAATCAGGCGAGACTGCATGCATGCTCCCTAGCTTCCGTCGCCACGGCCGGACAATTTAATTTGCCCCCGAGAAATTAAAAGCTGATGAGAAGTGAAGCCGGCCCGGTCAGGCGGACGGAAGCGAGTCGTGGCGAAATAAGCGAGAGATAATGCACGGTAAGGAGGTGTCTTGAATGATAGCCTAAGACGAGAAGCAAGACCAATCTGTTAATGGACATAGCATAGCCGAGGGGGGAGTGCTAAAGTGTCACAAACATGATTCGAGTATGTGTGGGACTACATGTAGGTACATGTATATCAAGGAAACAAGGACGGTCTGTTAAAGGGCCAACAATGGGTTACACTGGACCTTCATTTGTAATCCACAAGTACATATTGTACGTGTACATGTATGTTAGTACTGGACTGGGGGAGGAGGGGGAGGAGGGGGAGGAGGGGGAGGAGGGGGGGGGGTACAGTTAGCACATGCACTCATATGCCCCTTCCTTCCCCAACAAACCCAAGCTATACAGTTGTATCTATATGTGCATACGTATGTAGCTAATTAAATTTACAAAAAGTTCAGTCCAAAATATCATGGTTCTGTGACTCCCAGTAAATAATTTTTTATATTCATTAATATCATTTATTTCTTTGCTTTCAGATAAATTTGGGGAATGAAAATGCTTCGGGAAAATTATTTTGCTCAATCTGCGTAAAAAAATACTTTTCTGTTTGCGGGAGCTCTTTTAGAATTTGGTGTCGTAAAGTGCACAGCAATATTGAAGTATTTTATTGTTTTTTACCAGTGAGAGTGCTTTTTCAATTTACCAGAGCAGTTTTGAAGCTTTTAATTAGAGCTTAAATTGCTCAGTGTGTTATTTGCAATACCTGTACACACACTGTACATCAATATATAGGGCTAATACGAATTGCAAACATACTGCCAATTATAGAACTGTCATAGCGTCTATCTAGGGCATAAATCAATAATGGGCATCTAATTAAACTGATTCGAATGCCACAAATGCAGGAAAGCGAATTGCCTTGCTTAAAGCTAGAGAAGGTTGAGTTCTGGGAAAGGGTGAAAAATTATTTGTGAGCGTTTATCATTGTTATTATGCAAGTGTGGAAGAACATCAGATAAAAACATGCTCCCTGAAAAGCATGGCTCTTCAAATGCCTTAATAATTTATTTTTCAAATGCCTTAATATTCTAAATATGGCATGTAACATCATAAAAATCGGGACAGATTTTTTAGGCCACATTTTTGTGTAGTCCTATATACATCTTTCTGTGTACAATGCTTGTAGAGGTGTCGTGGACGAGTGGATATGTCACCGGACTGTGGATCACAAGGTCCGCGGTTCAAGTCCCACCGCGGCACTAATGTCCTTTGGCAAGACATTGATCTACATTTGCCACTCTCCACCCAGGTGTTAAATGGGTACCCGGTAGGATGCGAAAGCTAATGTGCTTAGATTAGCAAGTGTGCGCTTGTAAAAATGACGCCTGGCTGGAATGCTCCCCAGGGAGTGGAGAATGTGCATACATTGTGTGCGGGTAAGCCTGAATCCGATGACCGGGTAATAATATATATTTCTGTAAAGCGCTTTGAGAGGGCCTTCGGTCCTGAAAAGCGCTATATAAAAACTAGCTATTATTATTATTATTATTATTGTAACTGTACCAAAACTTGGCCAAATTTCTTATCATTTTGATGATTCCAGAACCTTGCAATACACACAAATACTTATATGCTTGATGATCAATATTTTCTGATCGACTCCACACCATTTTTTTCTTTCACAATGCAATCGCTTGACCAGAACTCAACCTTCTCTTTAATAAACCTGAAATATACTTTCTGTCCCTAATAGATTAATTACTCCTCGTTAACCTGTGTAATGTGGGTTTAATGTCTGTGTTACAGATCATCAAGAAAGGTTCTGTTCAACTTAATTCACATACATTGCATACTCATATGTGCGCATACACATATGGGTGTCTTTTTTTTGGGGGGGGGGATTCCTTATTAAATGATTGACTATTCCAGAAGCTTTTCAGGAAAGGCACAAAGAGAAAGGGAGGACTCAAGCTTTCATTAAATTACTTATTTCACGATTATTTGATATTAGTTGTTTAGTTCATTAGAATCAGTAATTAATATAAAGATTACTAAAAATATTGATTTCTTTTATTCTTGTATGTATTTATAATTTGTAAACTGAATTGTATGAGTCTCCGGACTTTTTATTCAGTAGGCCTATGTTTTTATTTACAATAAACCGGAATTGATTATTGAATTGAATAATAAATAATCAATGAATTGAATTGGTGGTGGTTATTTTACCTGACTGCTAAGAAAGCATAAATGCTTGTACTGTATTAGTATCGTATTTGCCTGTGTATAGGCCGCAGTATTTTTGGAAGAGAAAATATCAAAAAGTCGGGGTGCGGCCTATGCCTATTGGAGTAAAAAAAAATTTTTTTTTTTTTTTTTTTTAGTTTCGATTTATGGCGCTATGCCTGGCAATGTCTCCCAGCTCAGTAATCAGTGTGTTGACTCACCACTCGGAAACTACAACACTAACATTTGTCTGACATCTTGGTTTGAAAGTAATCTTTCTAATAGATCTCAATATGTAGTTTATAATATTAATTCCTCAATTTTTGTTATATAACAAATGGTGTACCACAAGGTTCTATCCTAGGACCTAGTACTCTATTGTTTTTAATTCAGATTAATGATCTTACACATTCTTCTAAAAATGACATTGTTACTATTATTTGTGACAAGTTTACAAGCACAAATCAGCGCCTTTAACTGCACCTCGGTGTTAAATGAAGGTCCTTCCCTGCGTGGGTTTTTGGCAACAAAACAACAACCAAAAAACAAAAAAAAAACAATTTTTTTTTTTTTCTTTTTTAAATGTCAAAATCGGGGGGTGCGGCCTATACGGCGCTGCGGTCTTATCGCCGGCAAATACGGTAAGCAACCAGACGGCCGACATGATATCAGTTTCAGGCAAGGGCCCCATATAGGGTAAACACTACCTTCATTAATTCACATTAGGTTCAGACTTAACATTTTAGGTTCAGACTTAACATTTTAGGGTCTGAAATTTCTGCTTTGCATGCTGCATCCCCCCCCCCCTCCCCCTTTTTATGAATTAAATATACGTCCACTCTTGTTACAACTGATTGCATCTCATAATGAATTCTATCTTTCCACTTTCCATACCAAACAGGTGCAACATTGAGTGTAATTTGTATTAGTAGAATACATGTAATTGAAGATATGATTAATTTAGGGAAGATACGATCGAAGTTCAAACTCTCATGTGTGTGTGTAATTGGGTTTTTACAGACGTGTATCAATCTTTAACGTCACCATCCAAAAGACATGACTCAGTTTCGAACCGGGGTCGTCTGAGTCAGTTTGTAGGCGAAGACAGAGAGCTGACCGAGTGAACGTGCTGCTAGACCAACTCACATCTCATTTGTAACAGCTAGGGGCCCTTTTATTTACTATAACAGCTTATGTACAATTTGAGATCTGCATGTAAATGTAAATCTAAAGATGTACCTAAAACATTTATTTATTTGCCCTCGACGCCGCCAAAGAGAGTCGATCCCCAACTCATAAGGCCTATCTTCATCAGCTCCAGATTGTCAAATATCCCGATTGCACATTATCCAGTTAATTTGCATCTTCATCAGCCCGAAGTTGCAATTAGCGGGATATTTGGTAGAGATAATCATCCCAAGATATCTTGGGCTAGTTTGCAAAATATCCTGCTATTGTCCGGTGCGTCTACACCAGCCCAAAGACTCGCACTATGCAAGAACACTGAGCAAAATATCTTGAGCTAATTTCTCGAGCTCGAGTTTCAAGTTTCAAGTTTCGAGGTCAAGTCTCGAGCTGATAAAGACGCGATTTGTAACTTCTGGATTATTTCCCAAATCAGAAATATTTTTTGAATTTGAATTTGATTTGGTTTATTGAAATAAATGAACATGCAGCTTCTGATTCGGTTTATTGATTTTCTAATAACTTTTTATTGAATCCTCTAATAACTTTGATTTTATTGTTCTTCAGTGTAATATACTCATATTACTTTACCTCGTGCAATATCTTTTTAATAATATTATCCTTGTACTTTTAGGATGTTACAATCTGTGCTATTTCATGTTACGATTGTTATTTGGCAATCTCGAGATGATGAGGACAGGCCTAAAAAAAGGTTTCGGAGATGATGTTAGTATGCTTTCCATTCATGTTCTGACGTAGGCATTAGGGAATTGCTAGCCATTATCCATATCAACATAGGAATGTGAATCCAGTTTACTTTTATATCCCTCGTGATGGCAGAGAGGCTATTTTAGGGTTGTATTGGCGTCTGGTTCAGTGGCTAGTTTGAGGCAACATTGCCTTTATTCATCTACATTCAGGGGCAGATCCAGGATTTCATAAAGGAGACGGGGGGGGGGGGGGGGGTACGATATTCCCCAAATTCGCTGACAAGCAGAGAAAAGGGTAATTACATGTATCTTAAATAAGGTTGGGGGCGGCAGATTTGAACTTGTGTTCTAAAGGAATATGTATGCTACAGTAGTTGGCTTTTGAAAGGGGGGAGCAGGCCGGCAAGAAGAGGGATATTGTCAAGGAATTACAGGAATACTGGCCTGCCATCTCCAAAACAGATCAAATGTTCAAAGGCCCCTTAATTAACAACACACAAAATGCCTAATTTATCTGCCTTTTTCATCCTTCGTTATTGGCCAGTATGAATTAGAATATTTTGGATCTACAAGTTACTGAGGGGGTGAAACATGACATTAATGTTTCCTATGTTGTCAAAACCCTTGCATTGTCTTCTTTTAATATCCAACCCCCTATCATTCTTTTGCTTCTCTTCTATTAATCTCTTTTATTTGCAATTTGATAGGGGGGCTGCGCCTGTAACCCTACCCGAAACCCTGTATTATGTACATGTACAATGTAGATGCACATGAGTGCACGAATGTTAAGAAAGTGCATTCTTTGTGTGGGGATACCAAGACACCATGATACCAAATTTAAACTGATTCAAGCCCCTCTTGCGTCAATTGGAAACTTAAGATGAGTTCGTTGCACATTGTAGGCCAAGATCCAATGATCATGTTTACAGAGGGGCTAGCTAGTCTTGGCTTGCTGACGGATATCTACAATGAACCTTGGCACACGTGATGTAGAAAGAGTGATTGCTGCACGAGCCTGATGGTGATGAGGACAAGTTAAAGAAGAGAAGAAGATGGAGGAGGAGGAGGAGGAGGAGGAAAAGGAGGTGGAGGAGGAGAAGGAGGAGAAGGAGAAAGAAGATGAAAAAGAAGAAAAGGAAGAAGAAGAAGATGATGATGATGGTGATGTGAAGAAGAAGAAGGAAAAGTAAAAAGGAGAAGAAGACATCAGAACGCGAACAATATGCAACAATATTTCTTCCTACAATATCCATTTACATTAACTTCACATACTGTACATGTACATGTATGTGCAAAGTGACATTAAATATAAGCCATCAATAGCCAAAACTTCCAGAAGTATTTCCTTTTTTTATTCTTTTTATAGCTACATTCAATTTAATAGCTTAATTAGAACTTTATTCTAGGGGGGGGGGGAGGGGGGGGGTATCGAAAGGCTTTTAAAAAACAATTTTGACAGCTAACCGCCTGAAGCCCTCATCATTTTTAACCAGGGTCTCAATTTCTCTTTGATAACAAAACATGTTTGTAGTTTTCATTACTGCCTTCCTATCCTGCACTAGTTCTCAAGTTTCATTCTCTAGATCATAAAATCAAAACGTCACATACATGTACAGTGTATTTACGTCATACTGTACAAGGGTTTGACCCTACCAGCGATCCACATTCTGGAATTCTCAACTAAAAATAATTCTTCGCCACACAAATGAGATAGAAAATAAATACAAGCTGTGTAATGAGCAACGAAAGATTTTAAATCTAGTCGATTACACAAAGGTCTTCAGATGTAAGAAATCAGAATCATGATTTTTTATTGGTCATAATATTAAGTTGGTTGAAAGAAAAAAAAAGATGCAGAAATATGAGACTAATACAATGTAGGTCAGTGAAATTTTGAGCAATCAATCCAACACAAATTGGCAACTCTGTGATGTATCTTGCGAGGTCCCCTCCCATTTGCTCTGTACTCAGAAAAAAAGTCAGAAATTATTATTTTCCCTCAAGAATTTTCAATCATTCATGTACCATAAATATAATTATTGCAAATATGTGTATGTGTCTATACAACCCCTGTATGGAAAGGGAAGAAAAAAATGATTCCGTCATCACTAACAAAGAAAATGAATAAATGTTATTTTATGAAAGCTATTAAAGCCAAATGTTATTTATTGGATACTCTACAATACTAATATGAAATAGAATTCAGATGGAAATAAGATGGATTGGAAATGACTCTTGAAGATTTGCAATGTAGGAGCATCGATCCTGTCCTGTATTCAGAATAGGCCTGTCTATATCAGCTTGAGTTTGCCAAATAACCAGCTATTTTAACTATCCCGATCGCAAATTAACCAATTAATTTGTGTCTTCATCAGCCCACAGTTGCAATTAGCGGGATATTTGGTTGAGAAAATATCCAGAGAAATCTTGGTCTTGTTTCCAAAATATCCCGCTATTTAGGAAATAGCTACTTCGTGATGAGCATACCGGTATCTGTCTGGTCAAGAAGCAATTTTGAGCTTCGGGATAATATTCTGAGTCTGAAAATAGTGGGTTACTTGGCAAACTCGAGCTGATGAGGATAGGCCTACATGTAATAGAGCATACTTGTTCATAGTGTGATGGGTGTATCGACCGATTCTAGATACATTGTACGAACCGTCTGAGGACGAGTCAGTCTAGTTTTGGAGTTGAAGAACGAAGCTCAAATATGAAGATCAGCCTTTGAAATCTAACCACTTTGTGTTGTGTATTCTGTTGTTGTGGAACAAAGGACCTGGGGACAACGGGTAGAGGAAACCACTCGTAACAAATGGGGGCTCGGCCAGGTACATAAAGTGAAAAGTATGATTTTCAGGTGATTTTTGTGATCATATTACTAGCGCTGGCATGTTGCATTATATTGCGTGCGACGGATTTCATACACGTTACTTATGAGCGGACTGTTCGGTGTGTACTGTGTGTGTGTGTTGTCGATGTCGGTTCGTTAAGATGATATCGTCGGGCACCGCTGGGGTAGCCGTTTCAGGTTCGAGCATTCGTGGTGTGTGTGGTGAGAAAAACATTGTTGTCTTCTCATGTTTCTGCATGGATTTGCAGGGTTTGACTGCGGGTTATAACAGTCAGGTTGTCTAGATTTCTCGGATATTGTAGAATCTAGGTGTTTTAAGGTTGGCTGGGGATTACAGCCAGGCTCTAGCTCTTTCTAGGTTATTTAGGAGGCTAGGTTTTTTGCATGATGGCTAGCGAATTCTCGTTGGGAGAGTTTGTTAGGGATCCGTCTGCGGAGCGATTAAGCTCGTTGACTAAAGTTGAATTGTTAGATGTAGCAGCTCATTATGAGGTTGTTGGCATTAAACGTTACTTGCTAAAGTCAGACATTTTGAATAGGATTGTCGAGTTTCTGGTGGCTGAAGAGGTATTGTCTTCAGAGGCGGCAGGTAGTATCATTGTGACTCCTCCAGGGTCTAGGTCTCGGTCTCCTGAATTAAATTCTCAGCGTAGGTCTTCAGTTTCGGATGAAGTGAGGATAAAGGAGCTAGAATTAGAAAGGGCGAGAGTAGAGTTGGAGAGGGAGAAACTTGTTGCTGTAAACAGAAAAGAGAGCAGAAATGCTGATAGGCATTTTGACGTTGCGAAGCATGTCAGAATGGTCCCTCCATTCGAAGAGGAAGGGGTGGAAAAGTACTTTCCACACTTTGAGAAATTAGCTCAAAGCATGGGGTGGCCTAGGGAAATGTGGGCTCACCTGATTCAGAGTAAGTTTAGCGGTAAGGCTAGGGATGCCTACTTAGCAATGTCGATGGCCGACGTGTCGGATTACGATAAAGTAAAATCGAGCGTGCTAAAAGCTTACGAACTTGTACCCGAAGCGTACAGGCAGCGATTTCGCAGAGAGCGAAAGGAAGAATCGCAAACTCATATGGAGTTTTCAAAACAAAAAGAGCAATTGTTTGACAGATGGAGCTCATCTCTCCATGTAGATCATGATTATGATAAATTGCGTGAAATTCTTCTAATTGAGGAATTCAAGCGCAGCGTGCGACTGGATGTTCGTATACATCTCGAGGAGCAGCGCGTCGATTCGCTGGATGAAGCAGCAAGAATCGCGGATGATTACGTGCTCACGCACAAAATCTCACACAAAGTGAGCGTAGAACCCAAGAAAAATAGTAACTGGAGCAAAAGCCAGAAAACTAGTTCATCACAAGTACATGATGAAATAAAACCGCAGTCCCAGCAAGGACAGGTAACAGAGGAAAGAATGTGCTATGCTTGCAAACAGTATGGGCACATAAAGTCAAAGTGTCCTTCACTTCAGGCTAAGAAACAGGAATCTAGTGCACATCCTAATGCATTTGTGCAAACCGTGTCAAGCTCACGAAGTAGAATTGTACCAGTAAACATGGAAAAAATTCGGAAAGAGTATGAACCGTTTGTGTCTGTAGGATATGTGTCTATACCAGAGAGTGATGTAGCAAGAAAAGTGAAAGTGTTGCGGGATACTGGTGCTTCTCAGTCCTTGATTTTGGAAAGTGCGTTGCCCTTTTGTGAAAGTTCTTCTGTTGGTGCTAGTGTTTTGCTCAAAGGCATTGGAGACGGCTTTGTGGAGGCACCCCTTCATGTGGTAGACTTGAAGTCAGACCTTGTTTCTGGTATAGTGAAGATGGCAGTTAGACCATCACTTCCTGTGGAAGGGGTATCCATCATATTAGGTAATGATCTCGCCGGTGATAGAGTCGTGTCATGTCCAGTAGTGAGTTTGAGTCCTTGTGAAAGTTCTCAGACAGATGAGTTGGTTGCAGAATTTCCTGTAGTGTTCCCAGCATGTGCTGTAACTCGTTCAATGGCTAAGAAAGTTGAGTCAGAGAAGAAGTCTAATGAGATAGATGTTGACTTAGGAGATTCTTTCTTTTGTCATTTGGTTGAAGATGAGTCTGATTCCAATGTGGATGAGAGTGCGAGAAAGGATCATAGTGTAGGAAATAGTGAAAAGGCTGAACCACTATCGTTGAACAAGAGTGAGTTGCTAAAGGAGCAACATACAGATCCTCAGCTGAGTTCTTTGAATGAGAGAGCTGTTTCTGAGGAGGAGGCATTGACTGTGCCTGTTTGTTATTACAAGAAAGCAGGTGTGCTAATGAGAAAGTGGAGGCCAGCAGATGTCCCTGCAGATGAGGTGTGGAAAGAAGTCCACCAAATCGTAGTCCCTTCTACATACAGGCAGGACATAATTAGCCTTGCTCATGAAGCTCCACTTGCAGGTCATTTAGGGGTTCACAAAACCCAGGAGAAAATTCTTTCTCATTTCTTTTGGCCAGGTGTGCAAAAAGATGTTGCAAATTTTTGCAGAAGTTGCCACGCATGTCAAGTTGTAGGTAAACCGAATCAGAAAATACCGGCAGCACCATTGAAGCCAATACCGGCGTTTGATGAGCCATTTTCTAGGATCATAGTAGATTGTGTAGGTCCTCTGCCAAAGACAAAGGCAGGTAATGAATACTTATTGACGATAATGTGCGCTGCGACGACATATATCCGAAGAGATGACGAGAATAAAGCACAACCAGTGTTAAGTGCTGTTGAATGTGACTCAAAGTGTGAAGTTGAGAAAGAAGTGTGCAAGATTGAGAGAGAGAACCCATGTGTGAAATTGAAAAATTCAGAGGTTCTAGCACACATCGATAACAAACTAACACACTTATCTGTGAAAGAGCTGTTGAGTGCATATCCACAGTTATTTGCTGATGTTCCCTCTCGAACTGATGTTGTTAAGCATGATGTTGATGTGGGAGATACGACCCCAATCAAACAGGCACCATATCGTGCAAACCCAACAAAACTGAAAAATGTTGAAAAGAAAATTGACTGCGAGAGTGCTTTCAACCAGGCGAAAGCCCTCTTATCTACCAATCCGGTACTGATGGCTCCGGATTTCAACCAGCCGTTCAGCATGATGGTGGACGCGAGTGATGTGGGTGCTGGTGCAGTTCTTACTCAAGCAGACGCTGAAGGTATCGACAGACCCATATCATTCTTCTCAAAGAAACTGTGGAAAAAGAAACATTGACTTTGATACTTGCACTTCGACATGTCGACGTGTATGTCAGTGGATCTCAACATCCAGTGAGGGTATTAACTGATCATAATCCCCTGACATTCCTCAACAGAATGAAAAACAAGAACCAAAGACTGACGCGATGGAGTTTGCTGCTCCAAGAATACAACTTGGACATTCTACATGTGCCAGGAAAGGACAATGTTATTGCGGACGCTTTATCTCGTGTGTGATATTTGGACAGAAGTGAGCAACTAGTTGATATATTCACATGGAAGAGTAAACAACCTTTGTGTGAACCATATTTCTTGAACAGTTGAACACTTACAGTGAAGCATCATTCTTGAACAGTTGAACATTGGTGAATTCACTGGAATTCTATGTGAGAAAGGAAACCAGAACTTTTAACTTTGATGGTTTCTTTAACAATCACGAAGCATTGTGAACACAGACTGATTGGACTCATTGAAACTGTTTATTGGACTCAAAGAAAAACATATTTTTCTTATGTTTGCTTTCCAGATGTCTGTAAACCAGTGTATATATGTATGTGATATGCTTATCGTATTCGTTGACGAATTTGAACATGCATGATAATATTATTGTTTTAAAACCCTTTTGGTACAAACACAAGGAACTAGAAAGACTAGTACGTTATCATTTTGTCTGTGCATGCATATATATGAAAACAGAAACAGTAAATTGATTGATATGTTTTATCCAAGGCAGGATAAATATTGAAAGAAAGAATTTTGAAACAAAAAAGGATTTTGGTGTTTTACCATATTTTTGGTTATATATTAAAAGTAATCAAAAATATTCTTGAAGATATTCAATACTCAACCAACACACATGATATGGTTTTGCACTACAACGCAAAACTTCAGATTAATAGTAACATGTTTCTACAACTGACGTGAAGGCTATATTATATTATCTTTCAGACAGGTTTAATGTTGCTGAAGTTTGCTTGGTATTATTTTTATGCAAAGAAATATGTTTAGATTCAAAATTGCGAAGAAGCATGAAGACATATTAATATTGATAGGTCATTTAAGGTGAACTTCTCTGCGATTTGAATTGTATTTGTTTTATGTTTACTACAAATTACTTCTGATATATGCAAAAGTCAGTGATAAAAATGATAGAGCAGGATGCTAAAAGAATGGTTAATGTTTTTACTTATAGCTGTTCATACTCAATTTTATTGTATGAACAGAAACCACTAGACAACACTGTGATACCATTTGCATGCTGGTACTGTATAGTTTTACAAGCTGACTTGTTTATCAGATTTCTAAATCTACAAAGACCTCATACTTATAAATACTTTTAGGTTTTTGTATTCTTACAACAGTTGCTGAAACAACATTGAAAAAGAAATGTTTTGATAGCACTTCTCCTACTGGTATAAGTGCTAATTTATGAGGGGGAGTGTGATGGGTGTATCGACCGATTCTAGATACATTGTACGAACCGTCTGAGGACGAGTCAGTCTAGTTTTGGAGTTGAAGAACGAAGCTCAAATATGAAGATCAGCCTTTGAAATCTAACCACTTTGTGTTGTGTATTCTGTTGTTGTGGAACAAAGGACCTGGGGACAACGGGTAGAGGAAACCACTCGTAACAATAGCCCTGAGACATACAGGTATATTAAAGCTTATCTGCCATAGTTTACAGGAGGGATTAGAGCGCCCTGCAAGGTCACTGGACAGGTGGTTATCTCATCAACTCAGCTCTCAGTTAACATAAGAAAAAGAGGATCATGGGGGACCAATGGTCACCGATTAGGCATTGTTTGTTATATAGAGGGCGCAAGTAGCTACAAGTAGTGCAGTGGGCCTTTAAAATCAACTTACACAAAATCCTAACTATGTATTGTATCTTCAATCCTGATGCGATTAATTGCAAATGTTGTATCTTACCATGCATTGTATCTATTTGTAGCTTAAGATAAATGGTCCATTGTAAAATTATTTATTGCACACTAATACCATTAATTAAAAGAGATACATTTGTACGATCGATTCGAAGGAGATACAATCTATTTGTATTTTTTTCTATTACAGCTAGAGCCCTACCTTTAGTAATATCCAACCTGGAGTTTATTGAGGAGACTAGCTATAAAGCGAAGCTGGTAGATTCCTAATAAAATCTACCCAAGGGCATACCCAATTACGTGGCGATGGGAAGGCGAGATACGACACCCATTATTCATTTATAGCACGGCAAATATAGTGATCATGGAATACACCGTCGTGGAACGCCATGTTTAACACTAGGACATTAGTAGGCCAGAAGAGTGGGGGTGGGGAAGGGGAAAGTGTTACATGGACCTGCAGTCCCAACATGTCCCCCAAGCATTATGGTACTAGTCTCATCAGTAGACCTTGTCTGGCATATATCTGAAAACAGCAAAGTGTAATTTTTTTCTTTTCATGTTTGCCTAATAGTAAAAGGGTAATTCCGTGGGGTTGGGCCAATTTTTGTGACATACCAGAAGTGAGATACTACATTTGTACCTGTATGTCTCCTATCCTATTTATAAGGTGTAAATGAATACTACCTGCCAATGTTAATCAATAACATCCATGTGAATATGTGGGAGTGTACAAATAACCTGCAAGCCAACTAGAGAAGGAAATGACGCATTTATCATCGTCCTACACATATTCACTGTGCTCTATGAACATTGTAGAGTACCAAAATGTGAAGCGAATGTACAATACAATACAATACAATAAAATCATTTCTATAGCCTTGTAAATTAACACTTGTAACAGCATCATAGAAAGAAACTTGCAGTTTTATACCAACTTTGATCTGAACAAGGCTTTAGGGTTAAAGTTAGGTATAAAGATAGGTCATTGGGGTTTATAGGTACAATGTAATGCTGGGGACATGGTTCAAAGTGAGAATTTGATTACAGTATACATTGTATGGCCAGGTTTGTGAAACGATGGCCAGGATTACATGACAAGGTCTGGAGAGTGCAAGACTAGCATCCAAATTGAAATTATGCCCTGGAGTGTCACTCCTCCTGTGAGCTGCGGATGGGAGGTCCCTATCTAGATACGAGGGAAAGATACGAGGTGGGAAATGAACGACTCTAGCTATGGAGTCGCAGAAGTAAATGAAGATGATGAACGAATTACTCCAGCGATCCAAAGACAGAAATGTAGTTCAAATTCAAATGAAAAAGGGATTACAAAGTAAATCAATCAATCAATAAATGAATCAACAATTTTTTTTTGTAATGATTACAATGGTAATAATAACAACAACAACAGTAATGATGATGATAATATTAACAATGACGACGACAACTACAACAACATCAGAGACAGCAACAACAAAAATAATAGTAATAATAACAATACTAATAACAGTAAGAATAATACCCAGTAATGATGACAACAATGTTTCGGGGATCATACATACATGTTTATGTCCATGTACAAGGATCTCCCTAATTACATGTGGACATAAAGGCCTGAATTCACAAAGGAGATTTAACTTTACCCATGGTTTAATCCCTCATTAACATAACCCATGGTATAAAAATTAGCGCAAAATAAGCGTACCTTGCATTGCACGCGTCTAATATTGGTCCTCTGACTGTGTCACGCTTATTTTGCGCTAATTTTAGACTATGGGTAATATCACTAATATGTAAATGAAGATTTAAACCATGGGTAATATGTAAATGAAGATTTAAACCATGGATAATATATAAATGGAGATTTAAACCATGGGTTGAATTGAAACCTCCTTTGTGAATTCGGGCCATACTATTTATTGCCCCTCCCCTTCCAAAACCTTGGATCTGCCACTGGATGAAATCCCTAGCCCAAGGGCCAGGTAAAGTACTATGGAAGTTAGAACTCAATCTAATAAGAGATGTCTTAACGTCAGCTCATCTCTCATTAAGTGTTTTCATACCCTATGGATATAATATCTTATAGTAGTTTACAGGGACTAGAGGGTGCAGTTCAAATAAGAAGCCCGGATTCACAAAGAAGGTTTAAATTTAACCCATGGTTTAAACCCTCATTTACAGGAAATTAGCCTGAAGTTAAAAATTTGCTTTTTCATCAGCTCGAAACTCAAGCTCGAGAAATTAGCTTGACATATTTTGCTCAGTGTTCATGCATAGTGCGAGTCTTCGGGCTGGTGAGGACAGACCAGACAAATATCGGGCTGTTTTGCATACTACATGTAGCTCAAGATATCTTGGGAAGATCTCCAGAGCGAAAAGCCCCTATTTTGTGATCGGGCTAACTTCCCAAATAAAAAATAGCGGGCTATTTGGCAAGCTCGACCCGATGAGGACAGGCCTATTAAACCTTTTCTGTCTCCCAATGTCATTTGGATCCAAACATCGCTCTGAGTAATTTAGTTTGCTTTTTTGCCTCCCAGGCACAGGTGACGCCAAACACTTACATAATAATAATAATAATAAACAAAAACGTTTGAAAAATAAAAAAAAACTTCTGATGTGTAGATCTGTAAATAGCCTTTCAATATTCTATATTCTGATATTCAATATTCAATATTATATGAGTCTCTGAAGGCCTCATCAGCTCGAGTTTGCCAAATAAACCCGCTATTTTCAGACTCAGGATATTTTGTTAGTCTCTTATTCATAGTTTGTGTACAACCAAAAGAGGAATATATGATCATTTTCTTTGTAGCTTTACTTTCATGATCTTGCCATTACTTGACAGTAGAAATACAGTCTGTAATAAGGGATTCCCTATCAGCAGACACACGTCATGTATGCTAAATGACAATCTGGCAATAATCCTTCAATTTTTGGAATGACATTTGACGTCAAGACCCGTTCAATGACGTATCTAATCACCTGAACAAATCAATGGGGTCACCCAAACTGTCAAGCCAAGCTGAAAAAAAGTCACATGATTCCATTTCGGGTTATTTTACTTTCGCAGCTTGGCCAGAAAACCGGGCTTTCAGTTCAAAGGGTATTAATGAACTTCAATACTCAGGATCCAGTCTGCATACATTACTTGTTGCTATGTTGGGCAAGCCTGGGCTTTGGGTTTTCAATAACAACCTTTATTTAAAAAGTACGCATAAAGTTTGAATATGTTGGAAAAACACTCTATTGTGTTAAAGTAACAAATTAAAGTCTGTGCTTGCAGACTATACTGTCCCGCTCTACCAAGTCTAAATCCAGACAGTTAAAATTTCACGATGTCTGAATGAAGTATGCAGAGCGTGGGCGTGTAGGGGTAAACTACTCGTAATGAAGAGGTGTTAAAAATTGTGACTCTTGTTGTTCGGCAAAGCTTCCAAGATTTACATGCTTGCCTAACAAGATAAACTAAAGATTACAGATGTAAACTATGCCTGATAAGAAGTGCCAGGTAGCGTTTAATACATGTACAGTACATGTGTACATTATATTAAAGATAAAGACCAGTAATGGTCATGCGATTGCATTGTGAAAGAAACGTTGTGGAATCAATCAGAAAAGGTTGATCATCTAGCAAATAAGTATTGGTGTGTACTGCAAGGTTCTGGAATCATCAAAATGATAAGAAATTTGGCCAGGTCTTGGTACAAGTTACAAGCAATGTACACAGAAAGATGTATATGGGACTACGCGACACATGCGCGACATGTGCGCGATATCTATCCGGTCCAAATAGATACAATAATTTACCAAATATATTAATTAGTAGGCGGTTTCTGGGCAAAATTTGTATCATCATGTATTAGTCAAAGCAATAAGAGCTTCCATTTCATTTCTTGAGAGTGGATCGTTTCCAAAACTGGTCTTTACCTTTAAAGCCATGTAACATGTAAATTGTTCACCAACATGTATTCTTGCTAACCTTTCAAAGCAAAAATTAGGAGTCTCTCAAGGCTGAATTAGGAATACAGTCAATTTTTTAATATTTTCAAACATAATATTTCAGAAAAGTGAGGAATCTAGGGTCCATAACAGTAGCTTGAAGAATCGTTCCTCCAAAATTGGTTGGCAGAGCTCTGTGCCTAAATGTACATGTACAGTAGTTAACATAACTTATATGTAGACAAAGTATTTGACAGCCAAAGAAAAAAAGAAAAAGAAAATAAAGAGGCTTGGTGCAGCATTGGCCCATATCCTGAACTGACATTCAAATATTGAGACATCTGAGCGATGTGAGCATAGTGAACAGTAATGGTATTCAAAACCCTACTTTGAAAGCACTCTAAATGATTTTTGGTCAGATTTTCAAAATCTTTCAATCGTGTATTTTCTTATGTTTATTCCCCCCCCCCCCCAGAACTTTTCTTAATTTGTATGTAAAATCATGATTAAAGGAAAGAATCATGAAAATTGGCATCTCCGATATCTATATAAAGCATTCATGCATGAGTAGAAGTACATGTCTGGGGCATCTATTATGTTCATTGCTTTGAAAATGGAATTGATCTCAGCGAGAATGAATTACTATATACAACTGTAGGACAGAGAGTTATAAATGGCATTCCATGGTCGACAACGCCTCAGGACATGGCGCGTAAAGAAGAAGAAGCTTTGAAAATTGAACATTTCTTTAAAACATACCCATCAAATGCCAAGTACATGTAGCAATATCAATCAATAACATACATCTGAATATGTGGGAGTGCACAAATAAAATGCAAGCCAACTGGATATTAAGGAAATGACATATTTATCATCGTCCCCCAAACAAGCCTCTTATAATCAGCCAGACGGACGCAGCTTCTTAATTTAGCCTGCTTTCTATGAAAGTAACTGGGGCATAAAAACCTCCGAGACAAATTGACAGATGAATTAAGACTGCATCAATAGTTCGGTACCGAGCAATCAAGTCATTACTGATGCATCAATATTCAACATTACATTGGAAGATTTTCCACTGTCCTGCCCCCAAATGAAAGAACATTTTGTCTCCTGAATTGATTTTTCCCATCCTTATTATTAAAGTGACTTGGTAACATTGTTGAAAACTGCCTAATTTTTGTATGAAAGGTATTATATTCCTTCCTCTGTACTAACCCTCTAACATGCAAAAATTCTTGAACAAATTCTCAAACCACAAAGATATATGGTTTTCTTTGAAGGTGTCACTGTGCGACACCCTCTAACAGTAAAGTCTCCCCACCATTTTTGAATTTTTCAAACGGTTTTTGTTGTTGAAATTAACACATAAAACAGGCTCTTTAAAATCTTTCAATACTTGAATGTCTGGAATGGTACACTGTAAAGCCAATTCATTACTTTGTGACACTTTTCATTCACCTAAAATGTAATTAAATTGTAATAATATAGTTGGAAGAATTAAGGATCAGATCAGTTTTTCCCAATTTGTATCATTAATAATGGTCCGTTTTTCCTCAAACTTTCAGATTATCTTTAATTGTACATCTAGCATTATAAAGCCACTACCTTAACACCATTTTCGCTCATTTGAACAATGTTACCAAGTCCCTTTAAAGGTAAAGACCAGTAATGGTCATGCGATTGCATTGTGAAAGAAACGTTGTGGAATCAATCAGAAAAGGTTGATCATCTAGCATCTAGCATCTGCAAGGTTCTGGAAATTTGGCCCATTCTTCGTAAAGTTACAAGCACTATACACAGAAAGATGTATATGGGACTATACCCTTTCTCTCTCACCAGACCATGAGAGAAATAATTTACCAAATATATGAATTTGTAGGCGGTTTCCCGGCAAATTTTTTATCATCATGTATTAGTCAAAACATATTCTTTCACATGATTGGTAATGAGAGCTTCCATTTCATTTTTTGAAATTGGGGCGTTGCCAATACTGGTCTTTACCTTTAAGGGAATTATAGGAATATTTTCTACAAATATTAATATTCTAATAGTTCTACTGTTTAGAGCAATCACGCCTTTTCCGTACCTCAATATACAACATTACATTGGAAGACTTTCCACTCTCCTGCCCCCAAATGAAAGAACATTTTGTCTTCTGAATTGATTATTTTTCCCCCTCCTTATTATTTGGGAAAATAGGAACATTTTCTATAAATATAAATATTCCATTGAAACAGGAGTTACATGAAAAAGTTAGATGCATATTGCCACTGCTCTTGGAAAGGATTCACAGTGAGAAAAATATCCAATCCAATCCAATCCAGGAATTTTGAAGGCGCCAATATCTAGTTCCCTAATCAAAGCCATTGATGAAACTGAAAAAAACTACTGACTATCCGTTTATGATTGGAACTTGGAAGACTAGCAGCCTTTTCACACACAGCTAAATTTCATTGTACATTAGTTTAAAGCTGTTTTACTCAACAGTTTTAAACAGCTTTGAAGAACATTTTCCCTGTGTGAACGTCGTTTATAGGATGTTCGGACAGATACGAAGTCACAATTCATACATGTACACCATTCAAAGCAGGCTTCAGATACGAAGTCCGTAACTACATGTAGAGAGCTTGACCTTTTGTGTGTGAACGGTTTTACATTGTACGTGTTTAAACTGAATGGAGCGCGCGCTTTGTTTGATATGATATGACCTTCAATGCGCAATGGCATTACTGCACATTTTAAAGATGAAGTTGAGTTCTGGTCATGCGATTGCATTGTGAAAGAAACGGTGTGGAACCGACCAGAAAAGGTTGATCATCTAGCATATG
The DNA here is from genome assembly GCA_035222895.1 of Strongylocentrotus droebachiensis. NCBI lineage: Eukaryota > Metazoa > Echinodermata > Echinoidea > Camarodonta > Strongylocentrotidae > Strongylocentrotus > Strongylocentrotus droebachiensis. Next base: position 51,366 of record JAVYIG010006281.1, on the reverse strand, counting down.
AGAATTTGTGTGTATTGCAATGTTCTGGAATCATCAAAATGATAAGAAATTTGACCAAGTCTTGGTAAAGTTACAAACACTGTACACAGAAAGATGTATATGGGACTACACGAACAAGTGGCGTAAAAAGCCGGCCCCCCGATTTTTACGATGTTACATGCATATTTAGAATATGAAGGCATTTGAAGAGCCATGCTTTTCAGGGAACATGTCTTACATGTATCTGATGTTCTTCCACACTTGCATAATAAGAATGAGTAACGCTCACAAATTATTTTTCACCTCTTCCCAGAACTCAACCTTCTCTTTAAGAGCAGTTAATCATGAAACGATCGCACCAACATTTCTGTGTGTGAATGATGTCGTACGTAAAGCTGATTAGTTTAAAGCTCTTTAAACTATTCAGCTTTAAAGAATTTTACTCGTGTGTGAAGATGCTGCTTGTAGAGGCTAGTTGTAAGCAATGTGGAATAGGTTTGTCTTTAGTTGGGATTTGAAATAGGACAGCGGTCACAAGAGAGAATAACCTGACGAAGACTGTTTCATATCCTGGGTGAAGTATCAGTAAATGGTCAATCGCCAAAGAGAGTTCAAGGAAACATAAAAAAACAATGTACACGTACAGGTCTGATGATCGCAAATTTGTTTGAGGATTAAGTTTTGTCTCTATTTTTCAGACTAATTTTTCCAATTTCAGAGACATGAAATGGCAACAAAGTTACAAACATTGTCTACAACTACACAATATAACAAATTTAATCCCTTTTTTGAAGGCACATATTTTTTTTCCATTGTCATTATTTTACCACTGGCATTTTAACCCATCGTGTGTGTCCATGTTCGTGTCTTTCTGTTTTTGACTTCACATAGTTATTTTGTGTGAAACAGTTTCAATAATAAAAAATAGTTCAAGCAACCTAAAAGTACGATAAATGGATAGTTCTGCTTCTCCATCTTTTTTTTAACACACCCTTTCAGCAAAACCGGGAGGGGGGGGGGGCTATGGACGAATGGTCGCGTTTGTGTCAATGCGACGTGACGCGACCTGACGCTACCCACCCTTTTTGCATAAGCCTTAGTTAATTAGCATGCAAGTAAGATCTGTTAAAAAAACAGCATTTAGTTCCAAAATTATTGGTGCGAATGCACTTTCGCATCGATTGCCTGAAATGTGATTTTGTTGATTCCATTAAATGAAATGCAAAGGTAAGACCTATTTTCATGCAGATCCTATATTGCAAAGTTGGAGACAATATGACTGTATCAAGCATTATATATTAACAGATGAAATGAGGTCTTGCCTTTGCATTTTATTTAACAGAATCACAATTCAGGCACTCAATGAAAAAGTGCATGCCTGATGTAAAAGTAGATCTAATAATAATAATAATCTTTTAAAGTCCACTCCAAATGTTATTAAGTTAAACCGAAAATGGAAATTCTTTTTGCCCAATTGATCTTGAGCCCGGCAGCTACTGAGCAGCGCCAGATCTGCGTTGCTCTATCCCTTATTGTTGTACGCCAAACAAGGTAGCAGCAACTCCCGTCTTTTAACGTCTTTTGGTATGACGCGGCCGGGGTTCGAACCCACGACCTCCCGGTTGTGAGGCGGACGCTCTACTGACTGAGCCAACACACTAGTACTAGAACCTAGAAATAAATTGCTACCAATCAGTCTAGACTTCAAATATAAGATTAAGAAGAGCACAAAAATCAGAAAGCAAATAATAATTTCTCCTAACTTATCAAGTCTTTTTGAAGGCATTGGAGCAAAACATATAGAATTTGGAAGTCTTAGACACTCACTGACATGACTAAGCAGCAGGGGCGCTGGTCCGAGAACAAGGATCGTCGGCACAAAGGCGGACAGACGCGTTCACAAAAAAAGGGGCGCTTGTTCAGATACCTATCCAAAATTTGACACGTAACATACCCAAAATGAAGTAAATATTCATTAAATGTCCAAATAAAGATCATGAGTTAAAAGTTGTTATGTTTATAACACGTTTCGTGTCAATTTTCTTTATTATTTGGACATTTAATGAATATTTATTTCATTTTGGGTATGTTTTAGTAACTCCATGCCAGAGTTACGGGTCAAACTTTGGATAGGTTTACGAACAAGCGCCAAAAAAGGATTGCCGCATATTTTGGCTGACGATTCTAATTTCCAATCCGCATGTCGGCGATGCGAAAAAATGGTTCTGCACTGATTTTCTTGCTGGATTTTACATTGACTTTGTACAGAGACTTTCACGTAATGAGTGAAAAATCATTGGGAAGACCGACAACCCATTCAAGTAGACAGTGACCTGGGGGTATTTTATTACGCGAAATCCGTTTTTTTGCATCGCTAGCGCCCTTTTGAAAACCTGAAAACCTGAAACCCGCAGTCCATCATGGGTGAAGAAAAAAGGGGGACAATCCTTAATTTTCAACTTTAGGACGCAGTTTGTCTGAGTTTATGAGGATATCCTCGTTTATGCGGACGATCATCATTCTCGGACTAGCGCCCCTACTGCTCAGTGATGTACAGTACACGCCCACACCGCTCTCGTCTGTCCAGCGGCGCGCTGCCTAAGGCTGCCCCCACAGCATGGGCATGGCTCACCAGCTGCGCCGCACTCATGAACTTCACGCTCCACAAATAAGGCCAGCACGATTTATTGATCAACAAATAACTTTGACAGTCACTCATACTCCAGCACATTAGCATTCATTAGCATTCACAATATGCATATAACACGAACAGTCACTTACGTATTCAGAGTCTGAATGGTTTTCTCCTATTCAGTATATTTGCGCATCTAGACCCGTCTCGGCGTTAGCGAATTATGGAACCTCCTTTGCGATCTCTCTCTGGCTCGGCTCTAGCTCTGTTAACATTATAAACTTCCGGTATTCGGTTAATCTCCACCCTAAAAAAACTCGCTTGAAAATATTACGCCATTTTCTCCCGTCAACTCGATACCATGAAATCATGAGAATTATAGTGGGGGTTTATTATTTATTTTAAGTTGTGTAGACTATCTACTGTTTTATTTCATCTTACTGAACAAGCGCCGAAAGTATTATGTAAATACCATGAAATAATAAAATACACTAAAGTATAGGATTGCCAAATTTTGGATACCTTACTGAATTACAAGCGCCATACTTTCAACTTCTAGAGCTTTTTAGGATTATAGCAACTTTTTTAGCTCAGCTTCGCAAAATTGCGAAAAAGAGACAAGGGAGTAAACTACTGACCTCTGCAGTGGAGTAAACACTGGCTCATAGCATTACGAGAAAGAGCAATATGACACTGAGATGGTCATATCTCAGCCAATACTTAACATATTCAATTTGTTTTTGACATTCGGACATTATTTTTTATGCTCTTCTGGAAAATGAAGATAAATTTGAGAAATTCTAAAAACAGATTTGTATAATGTCACAGCTTCGGTACTCTATTTCAAATTGTTTCAATCTACATATAGCATGGGCTCGCTCGTCGAGCGGGGGGGGGGGGGGGGCACCATTCCTAAGTATACTAAATCAACTCTTTTTTAAGTTTTTGTTTTTACTCACGGCACCCTTTAAGTAGTTAAAAAGATTCGCGTCGCCCAAATCTAAAAGAGGATTTGTTTTCCATCCAGTATGTCTACACATAAACGTATACTCAGTCGGGGAAAAAATTTTGAGTTACGGGTCGTGAGGGCCAAGTGTCCGAAGAAAAAAAACATTATCCAGATCCCGAATATTGCGATCGGGCGAACCGAGCGAGCTAAACAAATTCCTTTTTATTGCGGCAAACATGTAATTTAGTTTTCAAAATATACACTAGATCGGAAAAAAATGTATGGTATAAATCTCGTTGTCATGCACGAATCATCCTGATTTATCAATTTTGGTAGAATGAAACAGACGACGGGGAAAAGACACTATATGTACAGTACCAATGACCATTTTTGTCGCTTCATTTATCCTTTGCATGTATTTGTTCCTTATTTCATCTATTTCATTCTATAAACGTGATGTATTTATTTCTTGTAATTATGTATTTTGTTGAATATGACTGTAACGCCAGTGGAAAACAATAATTTGTCTATGTAACTTGTTTGCAAAGACCAAATAAAATATCTTGTATCTTGTATCTTGTAGTAATTTCGATATAAAAGTACACAAAATAAGATTATACATTCGGGCACCATGCTAGCCCGTATCAAGTATCACGGACTATATTCGTGCAATTAGGTGCCCGAATATCGTCATATAATTATTATATGGGGATATTCATGAACCTCGCTGCCTGAAACTTTCTCGTTTATAAATTGCAGGCGAGCGAAGCAAGCGAGGAAAACAACATATTTATACAACATAATAACCTCTGAAATGTTATATCCTCATCAAAATATATACCCAAAGTGATAAATTTGGGCAAATTAAGGTTTCTAAAATGTTCCAAAAGATGTGTTGAATACCGGTAGATACATTTAAAGTTCTTTTAGGGCACACTGAGCATGGTGCCGCGAAACCCCGGTTGACAAACGCTGTTTTTCTATAGAATGATGGTCAAAATTTGAGTGGGCAGATTGACCAGACAAGCTTGGGGAATATATCTCTTGCCCCTTTAAAGTCCCACCGCACTGCTAATTATGATAGCTACTTGCGCCCTCTCATTGTTAGTGCCTGTTGGTCCCCTATATGATCATCTTTTTCTTCAATGTATTGAGAGCCGATTTGATGAGATAACCAGGCGCGTAGCCAGAGTTTGATGTTTGGGGGGGCACATACATGTAATCGATCGAGGTAAAAAAAAAAAGGGGTCTAAAAAATGCAACCGATCCTGGAAATTTAGGGGGGCACGTGCCCCCCCCCCCCCCCCCCCCCGTGCCCCCCCCCCCCCCCCCCCCGTGGCTACGCGCCTGAAGATAACCACCTGTCAGTTACTTTGCAGAAGACTCTGCAGGGTATCCCCTGGCCAAACTAGTGCAGACGGGCTTTAAAGTGGGAACATTTCGCATTTTAAAGTTAAACGGACACACACATATTACACTAAATATCTCTTTTCTCGTATGTCTTCTATCTTTCACTCATATTTTCATGCTTTTTCTTCTCTGCTTTACACTACATCAAGGACGCAGATCGGATCACATTAAAGGTACTATGTCCCATTTGCAGGCTAAAAAATTGAAAAGGCTAAATTCCAACGACATTTCAAAGATAATACTAATTTAGAACTTCCCTAAAAAAAGGGGGGCTTGAAGTGTCTTTAAGCGGAAAAATAACGACTATTAGTTGTCGAATCGACTTAAGAGCTATAGAGCCAGTAAGTAATAATCTGATTTTCTGACCATTGTATACCGAATGGTCGTACGTTTTAGCCATTGGCCATTACAAGAAGTGGGTAATTGATGTAGACAAATGCTCATGTGCCCTTTACAGCTCATTTTATGTATGTTATTACCAAAGAAGAAAAAAAAGCAGTCAGTCACTCAATAGTGTCTGACAGTGAAGTCTAGCAAGTAAACGAGTTTCCTTGCATAATTTGAATATTAGGACACTGCTAACGTTTAAATTTCACAGATAGGAGTAGGTCATACACTGTCGCTCATAAAGGTGGAATATTTTAGTTTTACCCCAATTTATGGAATTATTTTAAAAATTATTTAAAAATAATAGATCTAGATAATAGTATACATTCTCAGATTTTATTGAATAATAATTAGCTAATGTGTGTTTTGCGGGACTGCTAAAGCATGTGTATGCTACTATTATGCTTATTAACTAGGGGACTTACGCCGTCAAGTCATAAATGACAGTAATGAGGATTAATGCCCCACAAAAGGGCACTAATATAGCACATCGACACGGCTTTGATCCTGGTGCCTCACAGTTAAGAGGCCATTGTTTTACCACTGAGCCATGACTGTAGGCAGCGGGGGCTAGGGTAGGGGGCAGTTTACAAAAAATAAAATAAAAAACAGAAAATGCAATAAATTTGTAATAATTTATTGCATTTTATACCCCGGTCCCCAACATAAACAAATCCTCTGGACGGCCATGCATTATGGCTCAAGGCATGGGCACACAGAAGATTTGCAAAAGGGTCATAGTATCTTTAAAGCATGTTTTAGGTATTAATGCACCTCTTACAACAGATTTCATTGAAGACTTATCATGTCCCCGTGTTGCTGATTCACATAATAGTAAAATATTTATAGAGCATTTTCGAGCAATCTATCGCCGGACTGTCGATCACAAGGTCCGCGGTTCGAGTCCCGCCGCCGCACTAACGTCCTTTGGCAAGACATTGATCTACATTTGCCACACCAACCCAGGTGAGGTAAATGGGTACCCGGTAGGAATTTATTCTTCAAATGCTAGAGCGTATGGCAGCCGTGCTAAAGCCAGGGTAATAATCGGGAGCGCCAAGAGGGTCAAATCTGACTGACATGAGCGCTATACAAGAACCCACTACACTCTAAGAAAAAAGGGTGCAGAAAAGGGTGCAAAATAAGAGTTTGCACCCTTTACATAAAAATGAACCCTATTGAAGGAAAAGGGGTTAAAAAAAGGGTGCAATATAAGATTTTGCACCCTTCCCACAAAAATGAACCCTAACAACCCAAAAAGGTGCAAAATAAAAGTTTGCATATTGCATGCATATTCATGATTACTTTCCACGTGTTCACATAAAAATACATTTATCATATGATTTGTTGAGCAAATTATGACAATGCACATCAATTTTGTGATTTGTATTTTCCTTCGACAATCATTAACTAATAGATTATTTTTTCTGATCATGTTACAATTACATTCACGTTTTAGCAATATATATATTGATTATATGATTACTAACCAAGAAAAATCATGCATGTTATTATGTGTACGAGCAAATGTCACGAGTATTCCTCGATGATGGGTGCAGGATTGCACCTTTTAAAGGGTGCAGGATTGAACCCCTTAAGGTGCTGCTATTGCATCGGTTTGCACCCCTAAAGGAGCAGGATTGAACCATTAAGGGTACTAACATGTCTCCTAAAAGGTGCATTCTGGCACCCTCCTAAAGGGTGCAGTATTTAACCCTCAAGGTGCTGCTATTGTTGCATCGGTTTGCACCCCTAAAGGTGCAGGATTGAACCATAAAGGGTACTAACATTTCCCCCAAAAGGTTCAATCTGGCACCCTTTTGAAGGGTGCAGGATTGCACCTTTAAAAAGGGTGCAGGATTTAACCCCTAAAGGTGCTGCTATTGTTGCATCGGTTTGAACCCCTAAAGGTGCATAGTTGCACCATTTTTTCTTAGTGTGTATTATTATTATTATTATTATTATTATTTCAGGTTCTTTTTTCTTTTGATATGCGAGTAAAACGCGTGTTCATAAAGTTTACGGCATTCTAGAACCTATAAGAGGCTTAAACCCAGTGATGGCTGAGTCCCGGAAAAACACAAACTGATGCATGGGAATAGAACTAAAAGAAGACCAGCAGAAAATTTGAGCTTCAGATAGACAAAGAAAAGAAAATAGAGGAGAAGGGAAAGAAGTAAATTAAAGAAGAAGCAAAGGAAGACGAAGAGTATAAGACGGAAACGTACGTTGGGAAAGGAAGAAAGATAAGGGGAAAATTAAAAGAAAAGCCGAAAAGAAAACTGGAGAAGATATAAGAGGAGCTAGAGTCGAACATAGTCGAGAAGAGAATAGTAATGGAGAATAAAGAACTAAAGAAAAGAAGAGAAGAAAAGAAAAGAAAAAAATATTGGAGCAGGGGCAAACTTGGGAGATGGCTATGAAGGGGCGACAAGAAAAATTAGAACAGGTCTATATAAAGAGAAGCAATGACGAGAAGAAAAATGAATTGTGAAAGAAGAAAATTAAATTGTATCTTAAAAAGGAATGAGTAGAGAAAAAATGACTAAACGAATGAAAGAAAGTAAAAAATAAAAAATAATGAACGAATGAAAAAAGAGAGTATTTATACCGCATTTACCAACATTCTTAATGAGTTGGTCGTAATATCTGTAGAATGGACAATTTATTGTTGTGAAAATGTAAATATTTATTTGTTGTTGGAAAGATGTCTGACTTTTTAATTTCAATGCAGCTACTTTGTCTAAATCATTAACAAAAAACGATGGCATGTTGATCTATAATACCCCTTTGATGTCCATATTTTATGTTAAAAAACCGGGGTAAAAAGAAGAAGGAAAAAATCACATCGATGTATACATAAGAGATCTCACACATCTGCATAAAACTATCATTCCCGACTAGATATTGTGATGCGCCGAATCTCTTTGCTTTCATTGAATGAGGGGTGGACGGTCTGGGTAAATGCGTATACATGTGCATTATGGGATATCAAAGATGTCAGCCACCATGGACAACCAACGGTCTGCTAACGTGGAAGTTATTTTAAGCATCCTCAATTTTCTATGCATTGCACCAAATATGTTCGTTAAAGTACCTCAGATGCGGAATATTGTCAAAACAGGAAGCGTCAGAGGGCTCAACCTCAAAGCCTTCATGATGGAGACCGTTGTGTAAGTATTCGACTCTATTGGGAAATAGATTGGACAGCGGTATGGGCATGGCATGGGACAGGAATTCCCAGGCCAGCGGAGTAGGCGGCTAGCTGAGCTGAGCGAGACGAGGATTATACTCAACCAGCTGCATTACCGTGCAAGTGGGCGTGACGCGACCATGGCCATGGTGACGATCGTGACGATGGTGACGATGGTGACGATGGTGACGATGGCTTGCAGCAGGTCCATCGTTTGAACAGACGTGTTTTTATACTAAGATACAGCCAGATACTATGATCAGTAGGGGCGCTGGTCCGAGAATGGGATCGTCCTCATAAACAAGGATATCCTCATAAACGAAGACAAAATGCGTCCTCAAAAATAAGGGTTGTCTGCATTTTCGAGGACGTTTTTTTTCATCGGCGCTCTGGGGGTTTCATGTTACAGAACGGCCCGCTGGCGATGCCAAAAATGGATTCCCCGGGGGAAAATAACCCTAGTTGTTCGTCTACTTTTATGGGTTGTCCGTCTTCCCAAGGATTTATTGCTCATAATGCAATGTGAAGGTCTCTGTACAAAGTCAATGTAAATTGCATCAAGAAAATCATTGCAGAATCTGTTTTTTGCATCGCCAATGCGCCGATCAAAAATATGAAACGTCTGCGAAAATGCAGACGGTCCTTATTTTTGAGGACGCATCGGTCCGTGTTAAAGAAGACGATCCTCGTTTATGAAGACGATCCTTATTCTCGGACCAGCGCCCCTACTGATGATGATTGGCGCTAGTGTAGTTCCGTATCCATTTTTTTTAGCAGTTTAAAAATCCATTCTTAGACTTAGCAAAGGAATTTTAGCCCAATTTTTAAACTAATTTTAATCATAATCATATAGGGTCTAGTCTAGATCTATTGCATTTTCCACCAGAATTTGGATCACATTTGACATCGGGAAACCTTCGTTTAGGGCTTTGATGTCGACGTCGTCGCTCAGTACTGTCTCTACGCTGTAGTCCTGCACCTCAAACTGAAGCTATCAGTACAAAATTATGTATGGTTTATGGTATCGCGCATACGAGAAGTCTGCATAATTTTGGACTGATACTAGCTTCAGTTTGAGGTGCTGGACTACAGCGTAGAGACGGAACTGAGCGACGATGTCGACATCGAAGCCCTAAATGAAGGTTTCTCGATGTCGAATGTGATCTAAATTCAGGTGGAAAAATGCAATATATGATTATTATTAAAGTTAGTAAAAAATTGGGCTAAAATTCATTTGCTAAGAATGGATATTAAACTGCTAAAAAAATGGATACGGAACTGCACTAGCGCCTGATGTTTTATGTTTGTCTTGATGTGTCTTTCAATTAAATAAATGTCCACAATCAAAGCCAAAGGATTATTATTGATGAGTCGATTATTATTTTTATTTTTAGGCATGAAGTAATATGATGTTTGTAATTACAGTTACATGTAGTAAACCTGCATGAGGCTCGTCCACGTCTTTACTGTCAAAACTTTATCCGCCAACTACAGAGATGTCTCTGATCTTCCTAAACCGTTTTACAAAGAGTTTACTAGCAAGACACCTCTTGAAATCGATACTATCAGCGAGAAGAGAAGCCAAGACATAGCCTTCAGTTAATCGCAATTCCACCGGATTAAAAGAAAAGTAATTTTAGAAAAACTGCAATTATTTAAATGAATCAGAAATGAATGATGAATTGGGTTGTTTCATGAAAGTGATGAATCCTGAAACCAACTCCACGACAGTCATATCTTTGTCCGCGACCTACGGAGATGTCTGGAAGCGCACAAGCCATTTCACAAAACTAATGCTACGCAACAAATTCATGACTTCAAATACTATCGGCTAAAATAATGCTGTCTTTGTCACTTTCCCTCAGATTTTATCGTTGAATTACAAAGGAAGATTATGAGGCTTCATTTCACTCAAACTGTTTGAAAAAGTAAAAGTCTAAGAGAGTGATAGCAGTAGCACAATGGTACATACAGTACATGTCTATCCAATTTGCATAAAAACATGCGTTTCTAAAAAAATCTAGGAATTTATCAAAATTGATGAAACTCAAGGTTGCTTTGGTGAAGAGCTAATAAAAATTTGCAGGTGGTAGCTCGCGTGTCTGACTCTTGCTCAAGCTGATTGGTTTTTGATTAAATTACGCAGTTTTTTTTTATATCAACCTTCAACAATGTAACCCATTCACTTTAAAGTGAACCAGTTACCAAAACTGTAAATTGTGTATGAAATGTTACTTAATTGTATTCCTTGTACTGTACTTACCCTCTAATATGTAAAAAAAAATCCTGAACAAATTCTCAAATCACATATCAACACCCTCTAAAGGTAAATTCTCCCAACCAAACTTTGAATTTTCCCCCAACAGTTTTTCCATGAAAATAAAACATAAAACAGACTTTTTTTAAATCTTTCAAGTTTCAACACTTAATGTTTGGAATGGTATATAGAGCCAATTCATTGCTTTGGGAGACTTCAGGCGTCGATCAGATCATTTTTTCTCAAATTTTTTAACATTAAGAATGGTCTGTTACAAACTTTCAGATTATTTTTAGATTGGCATCTAGCATTGAAGTCACTCCCTTAGCACCATTTTCTCTTGTCTGTTAACAAGTCCCTTCAAAGCCACACTGTAGTACTTGTAGCTACTTGCTCCCTCTATATAGAAAACAATGCCTAATCGGTGACCATTGGTCCCCCATGATCCTCTTTTTCTTATGTTAATTAAGAGCTGAGTTGGAGAACCTCTCCCTTAAAAACTCTATTGGGGAAGAGATGTTAAAGCTTATCTGTACTAGTTTATAGGAGGGATTAGACCACCCTGCAAGGTCATTGGACAGGTTATCTCATCAACTCAGCTCTCAATTCAAATAAGAAAAAGAGGACCATGGGGGACCAATGGTCACCGATTAGGCATTGTTTTCTATATAGGGAGCAAGTAACAACCAGTGGGACAGTGTGGCTTTAAAGAAAAACGATTCTGAAAAAACATACACTAATCTAAATTGTAGCGAGTAAGGGTCAACAGTGTGTGCAGCAGGCTCGGCCTATAATATGATTGACCTATAATAGGCTATATTTAATTTGATCCCAGCATTTTCATTTTCATTTTTGCAGGTACATGGTTGGAATGCTGTATTATTTCACCAATGATTTCCCCTTCCTGGCCTATGCAGAATATGTAGCTCTTGAAATTCAAGGTGAGTTAATAGGATTCTTTCTTAAAATTGTTATAGAGGTCCAACAGCAACAAAAAAATATACCTAAGATGGGGGGAAACGACAATTAATCCTGAAGGGCTAATTTTCTAGTGGGAATAATATTTCAGAGAAATAGGGAATTGAACATTTGAAGAAAAAAGAAAAGAAAGAAAACAAATCATTTGTCACCAGGGACTTCTAAATCTTGGTCTGATTGTAAAAGAGGAGATTCTCAGCTTTTAAATGGTATATTACTTGTCACAATTTGATTTTTTTTTTTAAAACCCAATTAAAAAAAAAAGAGAGGAATGTCCATGCAGTCCCAAAGAAAATTACCGTATTTGCCGGCGATAAGGCCGCACCGCCGCATAGGCCGCACCCCCAACTTTGACATTTCGTAGAGAGGGGAAAAAAAACGAAAAAAACGGACCAAAGAAAATAATCGTAATTTTCTTGTAGAACTCTATTTTTCCTACAAACTAATACCAAAATTATCAATCATTTTATAAATTTACAGGAAGTTTACCTAAAAAATGATCGTAATTTAGCAAATCTTCATCAATTTTTAGGCAGATTAGCACATTCATGGGACACTAGAGGGCGCTTCGCATGCATACAGAAACCTGACTAATGGCCATCTTTAGCTTGCATGCAGTGAGTCGGCACTAATATAATCCTGCCATAACCAAGCTGGAAGGATGTATCTTTCTTATAATGTTATCCGGTCTTACCCCTATCGTACCGTCAAATGGAGAAAATAAACAAGCTTTTGTATTGTTATTAGAGATCTACCGAGGTTAGTTTGTCGCTTTAATTAATTAGATAGTCTCAATTATAATTCAGAATTATCTTACTGAAAAGTTAAGAACACTGACGATTGCGCGCTGTGAATCTCCGAAGGTGCGTTGGATTTGTTGGCAACTCCCAGCCCCGTAGCTCCCCACAACAGAATGTGTGAGCGAGGTATGATTTTGGTTACGTACCCGTGCGCTGTCTAAGCCTAAGGACATTTTTACAAGTACGATTTTTAGTAGATCTACGAGTTTCTGGTCAGTTTTCTTCTTATTTCTTTGGTTGCACAACGATTAAAAAGATAACTTCTTCAAATTTGCTGCTGACGTGGTTCAGACTAGATCTTGTCCGATGTGTTTTCAAGTCAATTTTGTTAATATATTTTTTTGTATGAAGTTGCCTACAAATAATGGACGTGCTGTTTTGACTTGCGATTTTTACTGTTTCGGCGTAAAGGCCGCACCCCGACTTTTTGATATTTTCTCTTCCAAAAATACTGCGGCCTTTACGCCGGCAAATACAGTAATTTAGGGAAAAATATATCCACAATTGATATACATGTATGCACTATGCAATGATTATTGATATTGAATAGGGTGGATTCACAATTAACAGCGCCCCCACTGTCAATTTTTCAGCTCCCTGGTCGACATCAAAATGCAAGCCACAGATAGAAATGACCTTAATCAGCACAAAATTTTACCTAGAGAAGCTTTTCAAACCTTCTCCTCCACTCAAAATTCTGATTTAATTCTCTTATCTCCTTGGGTACCGTATATGACAATGCCAAAGCTGATTTTTTTTTTTGTTTTTGTGTGTGTATGAAATTGACTATGCACTAGGCGCTGTGAATTGTGAATCCACCGTATTATTATTGATAGTATGACTTTATGATAGAATGTCTAATGTAGAGCTCAACCATGAAACTTTGCAATCGTCTCTTCTGCTTTCCCATTCAACGTTCATATTTTCATTTTCTTAGTTCTTGATGACAGAATAGATTTGCTTTATACAGGGTTGTATGTACAGTGTAAAGCATGTTTGCAACAGTTATATTTAGTGTGCATACATGATTGGAAATTTCTGAACTTTTAGTACAGCACATGGGAGGGGAGCTCGCAAGATACACCACAGAGCTGCCAATTTGTGTTTTATTGATCGCACATTTCTTATTTTTATCAGGATTCTGCTTTAAGTTAAACTGTCATGACCTGTTCCTCACATTTTAATATCAGGCTGGACTTCCCATGTATGCAATGAATATTGATATATCGAATTGTTGATAGGATGACTTTATGATAGAATTTCTAATGTAGAGCTCAACCGTGTAAGTTTGCCATCATCTCTTCTTCTTTCCCATTCAGCCCTGTTCATGGTCCTGATCTTTCTACACTATTCAGATGATTTGGATGTCAGGATATTGCCAATCGCTGCTTCGTATCCTTTTGAACAAAACAGTCACTGCTGTACATAGCAATCAACCCCCCCCGGGGGGGGGGGGGGGGGATGTTTCACAAAGATCCTAAGTCGAACTTAAAGGTAATACAAAGTTTTGGTATACATTGGAAGCATACGATCCTACAATATTCAGTGGTCGTTGTCGCGGTCGAAATTGAGTCTAAAGTTATGAAATTGTAAACTCTTCATGTTGTTTGGCTCCCTCTCAAGGTCAAGATATTAATTAAGCTATAAAACAATGTTTCTTGACTAGAATCGACCGATTAGCTATTCCCGTTTGGAAATGATATATCACAACTACATGTTCTGAGATTTTCATGGTCGCAGCTACCATTGTATGGCCGTAGGCGCTATTTAAAATTTATAAAAATTTACCTGGAGCACCGGTAAATCTTTATATCCAATTTTTCTCGTAAGCAGAAGTGTTTTAGGGGCTAAATTTTCTTGTGCTTATAATACATCCACAGGGGCATCCAAATATATCAAAATTGTAAAGAATCACTATCCACCCAAGTTTCTAAATTTCCCAAAACTTTGTATTACCTTTAACTCTAAGTTGGACTTAAACATTACGGAGAGCCATTTGTAGCCTTAAAATAAAATTTATTCAAAAAAAAGAAAAGAAAGTATTTTAGACTTTTCATAAATTCTGCATCAGGACCATGAAATCTCCTTGATGATAGAAACATTTTATGCCTTTTAAAATAACTTTTACAAAATATTTTCAAAGATGCTAATGGTTTTCCATAATTGTTAAGTCCACCTTGAAGATAAGTTCAACTTAGGATCTTTGTGAAACACCCCCAGTTCCTGTTCAAAGACCCAGCCCAGGGCCCTGTTTCATAAAAAATCTTATCTATAATAGATGCTGAAATTCTGTGACACATTTGCTCTCCACAAATCAAATGCAATGATTGCAGTAGCTTATAACAATTATCATATCTTGTTGTTGATAACAACCTATATGAAACAAGACACAGGGCCCTCTTGCATACATGTAAAAAGAGCCACATTTAAACCTCACTCAGTATAGAAACAAATTGATTTATGGAACCATTTTTCTCCTTGACAACACATTTATTTTCCAGATTTTTTCTTGTGACGGCCATTATAGGGTCAGGTTCTATTCCGGTGTCCATTATTTCTTTCCTCTTTGTAAGTATTCATTTGATTATGAATTAATAGGAAATCCAGCTCATTGTACAAATTGTAAGACAGTAAGCAAATAATTACTGTTAGTGAAGGTGATGGGACAAACTATCACTTCCGAGGCGATCTGGATGTAGCTATTTTTCCAAAACGAAGCTTAGGAAAGATAGCATATACATTTAGATTGCCGAGGAAGTGATAGTTTACCATCGCCTGAAACCAAAAGGTGATTATTTGCTTTATATTCCACACCGGAAACATTTCATTTCTTCCGTCATTTTAGAGCAACAAGTCATCAATTAACAGCTAGCAAACGGTGTACGATACTATAGTGCATGTAGTATGGTGGTGTGACCATATTATAGTTTGCGCGTGACCAAAGTTCGCGTATTAACACTTAAAGCGCTTAAAGAGGAGAGCAATACGCAGCGTATACAATTAAAGTGTGTTGCCCTGTGTAGATAGGACTTCTATCTTCAGTGAAAGTGCGTTGCCCTGTGTAGATAGTACTACTATCTACACAGTGTAACAAACTTTTTGCTTCTCCCAGCAATGATGGCCGAACTATCTTTCATCACATGATTTACTTTTGACCAATCGTAGAGCAAGATTCTTAGTATGTGGAATATAATATTTATTATCTATAATTGGGGGCACTTCATACCCCTTATATACTGTTATAAGTTTTTTTAAAGATTTTTTTATATATTTTTTTTAATAATTTTTTTAATAGTAAGATAGTATTTATTTATTATACTAGGGGGCACTTCATACTGTTAAACTGTTTTTTAATTTTTTTATTTCATTATGTTCCTCATGATCAAATACTACTCAGGATTTAGCATGGCTGCTGCATTTAGCAGGGGAAAAAATACTTTTTAGCATTTCGGGGGCTAATTCGCCCCGAGCCCCCGTGTATATTTTTCACTGACATTTAGTATGTAGCCCCTACTTCCTATGAAGTTTCCATTTAATACACCCGGGTCATGAGGGGCAAATGTATATAAGTGTTGTGCTAAAGCCAAAGGACATGGGTGTTGTGCCAAGGATTGAATTCACGACTTTTTGCATCACCGGTTAGTTTTTCAAGGCACTTGACTACAGCACCTCTAATAAATGCACAACTGAATAATGGGGCATTTTTTGTAATGTAATCAAATTAAATGCATAAATCTTTGTTAAGTGCCTCAATACTAATCTTTAGGTTAGTACCTCAAAACTGATATTTAATTCACCTCAATACAAATATTAAGTTTGCTTCAAAACAAATATTCAATTCGCCTGTAATGCAATGAATAATTGTATTTCAGTAGTTAGAATGCAAACTGCATACATTATGTGTTGTTAGGTAGGGCAAGCCATAATGTTTGCCCTACCTAGCAACAACTAATGTGTGCAATTTGCATTCTGACTAATAAAATACATTTAGTCGTAACAGGTGAATGAAATAATTTGTAACGAGGCACTTGACAAAGATTTTTGCATTAAATTTGATTCCATTACGTGAATGGCCTGGCCTATTGCACAATATACATTTCCACTATTATCGTTAATTATTATATCAATATTATTTTTCTCTGTCTTCCAGTCGATGAATATGCCTCTCCAAGCAGGCAGTAAACTGTTAGCACTCAATACCATCTATAGAGCAAAGAACTCAGGATCAGCTAGCTTACTTATGTGGTCTATCTCAGGGCTTACATCAACAGGTAAGTAATATTGATAATAATGATAATAATAACATTATGGATATTTATATAGCGCCGCTATCTGCCGGGCTCTGACACTCATGGCACTGTACATATTACAACCACGAACATATCATTTTCTGAACTTAAGTTGTAGGTAAACTAAAACAGCACAAAGTATTACGCCACAATTATAATTGTCATAATTAAATAGCACTGTTTAGAAAGAGATGGGTTTTTAGAGCAACTTTGAAGTCATGGAGGGCTGTTAAGCTATGAATACTAAGTGGTAGCTTATTCCAAAGGGACGGAACAGGGCCCCGTCTTACAAAGAGTTACGATTGGTCCAAATCAATCGCAAGTCTTCCAATCAATCGCAAGTTTACAGTCTCCTATCTCTTATGTACATAGTTGCGATTGATATCAACTCTTTGTAAGACCCAGAATGAGAAAAGGCCTACCCCCCAGGAACTGGCGTCTTAGGGACAACTAATAAGGAGGATTGAGATGAACGAAGATGTCCTGTAGGCTTATACTAATAGGGCCCTCAGGGAAAACAGTATAAATACTGATGGGGTTACCCTGGGTAAATATGACATAATTATGCTCCTTCATACAATATGAAGTTGATTGTTAAAGGTATTACAAAGTTTTGGGAAATTTTGGAAAATGGGTGGATAGTGATTCTTTACAATTTTGATATATTTTGATGCCCCTGTGGATGTATTGAAAACACCAGAAAGTTTAGCCCCTAAAACACTTTTGCTTTCGAGAAAAATTGAATATAAAGATTTACCGGTGCTCCCGGTAAATTTTGATGAATTTCAAATAGCTCCTACGGTCGTACAATGTTAGCTGCGACCATGAAAATCTCAGAGTATGTAGTCGTGGTATGTAATTTCCGAACGGGAATAGCTAATCGGTCGATTTTAGTCAATAAACATCGTTTTATAGCTGAATTAATATCTTGACCTTGAGAGGGAGCTATTCAACATAAAGTGTTTATTATTTACAATTTCATAACTTAAGAGTCGATTTCAACCGCGACAACGATCACTGAATATTGTAGGATCATATATGCTTCCAATATGTTCATTTGAACCAAATTCATGACCCCATACCAAAACTTTGTATTACCTTTAAGTATATGCCTACAAGACATCTTCGTTCATCTCAATCCTCCTTATTATGTTGTGAATACTAAGTGAATTGAAGGAGCCTGTCATGTGCCTTAGATTAATTTTAAATAGAAATAAGGCACCATATAAATGCTGTGAAACATCATCATCATCATCATCATCATCATCATCATCATCATCATCATCATCATCATCATCATCATCAACAAGTGTAAAGGTGTATGTATAGTTATTATATTTTGTTTATATTTGTCTTATATGGTTTAAATTGATTGTTTGTTTTTTGTTTTTGTTTTTGTTAATCTTTGCTTTACATTATGCTATGAATGCTTTGGGAACTACGCTTGTACAAGGCCTAAGGGCTTTATTGATGTAGTCCCACATATCATTTTCTTTATTTGTTCATGAATTATTTTTGTGTACCTATATTTTGTATCAATGTAATTTTTAACCTAAAACGAAATAAATGAGAATTGAATTAAAGGAATTTTGTTCTCCCTTTCTTTCACCTCACAGGTCGTATTGCAACTACTCTCATGACAAAACCTGACTTATTGGGTGAGTATCCTAAGGTTTATCATCATTTTATGGACAGGGTTTCTAAATCCACGGGGGTGATTCACAAAGTCTAAGATCGACTTTAAGTTGGACCTAACTATGGCAGGCCATTCATGCCACTGGTTGCTCTCACCAGTGGTCTGTCAATTATGATCTACATTGTAGATAATATTTTTCCTTCACTAATGAATTATCAATAACGTAAATTCTGTAGATTTGTGACCATGATTTGTATGTCTCTTCAGAGACCAATGCCAGTAAACGGTGAGAGCAAACAGTGGCATGAACAGCCTGCCATAGTTAAGTCCAACTTAAAGTTGATCTTACTCTTTGTGAAACACCCCCCTGAAAATCAGGGGAAATGTGTTCCTATTTTTTTTCTTCTTCCTGTCAGGGCAAATTCTGGGAGTTACATCGGGCAAAAAAAGAAGACCTGGTAGTTAGTTTGTATTAATTTTATCTTGGGTTGAAGCAGCATATCCTCTGGATGATAGGCCATTGTGGCTGGTTAGTGTGTATGAAAATACCTCCTTTAATGATCCAGGAACTCAGTTGGGGCAAAAGCAGCAAAAATGCATGAAAATCATAGGAAAATAAGGCAAAATCAGAGAAAACCCAGGCGAATTCAGAGAAAAACTAAAGAAATTTGTTGTCAAGAAATGCTGGAAACCCTGATGGATTCCAAAGCAATATCACTATCTTAGGCTATGGATAGTAGTTCTAATCTGTTTGTAACCTCCTCTCCCCCCCCCCCCCCATCATTTCTTTAGACAACCCTTGGGACCCCTAAATGTCATTATACTTTTTCAGTGCTCAGTTTTGAAATGCAAGTGCTTACAGAATCATAAAACATAAATCATAGCTCTTAATGCTTCAAGAGAATATACAGTAGAGATGCTCTCAATAATAATCCAAGTCTGCTTCACATTGTTGGTTTTAGACATACAGGTGTAAGTCATTATATTTAGGGTAAGGCTGTAAATTAAAAAAAAACTGTTGACGGTATTGTTAATATACAATATCATTTAACGACCGTCAATACTACTGGGCCAGAAGGGATTGGACCACACAGGGAGGTCACTGACAGGTTGCTATCTCATTAACTCAGCTCTCAACTAACATAACAAAAAGAGGATCATGGGGGACCAGCAGGCACCGATTGGGTAAGTTTTCTATAGGGAGCAAGTAGCAACAAGTAGGACAGTAGGGCTTTAAATGGATTTACGAAATCATAATGTCCATAAGCTTCTCTTAAATTGCATACATGGTGTTACAGATTCCGTACAGCGATGCCTGCCGTTCATGCAATGTTCATTTTTCTCTGTTTCGCCCAATTCTGTTCCAGTGCTCACCAACTTCACAGTGGCGGCATGTCTTAGCTTCACCGTGTGCTGTGCAATCATCGTCTACCGTCCCAGCGAGAAGAAGTTTGAGTAGACGGGACCCCTCGGACATTCCAGCCAATCATTCCGAACAATCAAAGAAGCCCAACGGGTAAAATTTGTTTAGCTAAATCTTGTCATTGGAAGTATATGTTCAGATTTTTGTCAATTCTCGCCAGTAACGTGCCTATACACTGCAGCTGACAGTAATATAACTCTACCCTACCAGGGGGGTGTTTCACAAAGATCCTAAGTTGAACTTATCTCTAAGTTGGACTTAAAAGATAAACTTGAGTTCTGGTAATGCGATTGCATTGTGAAAGAAAAGGTGTGGAATGGATCAGAAAAGTTGATCATATAGCATGTAAGTAATGGTGTGTAATGCAAGGTTCTGGAGTCATCAAAATCATCATAAATTTGGCAGAGTCTTGGTAAAGTAACAATCACTTACACAGAAAGATGTATATGGGACAACACACATGGTGTCGGGGCTAGTACTACCCTGATTTCCTTATCTTTCTATACTCATTACTCAGCCAGTATACATTTTCTTCCAAAATTGTTTGGCACATGACATTTATTTGTAATCTTGAACATTCAGTGTAAGTTTCGTTAGATTCTGTGAGAATTCATTTTCTTTTTTTACCAGAACTCAAGTTTATCTTTAACATTTATGGAAAGCCGTTAGCATCTATGAAAATATTTTGTAAAAGTTTTTTTGAAAGGCATAAAATGTTGATTCACATCATTCATATTTTCTTTTATCAAGGAGATTTCATGTTCCTGATGTGGAATTTATAAAAAGTCTAAAATACTTGAATTTTTGTTTTGAATACATTTTATTTTTAGGCTACAAATGGCTCTCCATAATTATTAAGTCCAACTTAGAGTTAAGTTCAAATTAGGATCTTCGTGAAACACACCCCAGGGGGGGGGGGTGTTTCATTAAACTGTGTGTTAACTCATAGCCTGCCATAAGGCCGCATGCACGCTATCGCTATAGTGCTTTGTACATGCGAGAGAGCTATCGCTTGAGTGCCATGTGCGTGCAATGCAGCATTCGTTATAGCAGTTATTGTTCATGCTCATTGGACTGTGCTGTGTGTTTTGCACTCGCCATTCATAGAACCCTCCCGGTAATCAGATTATCTCCAAAACAACCTGGCACGGGGGGGATTTGGGGCTTGGCACAATGGGGATTAGCCCTGTGGCATGATAAGAGTTAAGTAACGCATGACTTTACAAATGCCTGGAATATGAAGAGCTAAAATGAGATTCTCAAATCCTTTTAGTTGCATAAGCTAAAGTTGAAAGCTGCAGATGCAGATTAACCTTATCATTATTAACGAAACATTTTAATGCAAGGTGTATTTTTGGCTACACTTTAATTGAGATTATGGGAAATACAGCCACACTTTGTTGAAATGTCAGGAACTTTGGGCATCCCATTTGGCTCTTCATATTCAAATCATTTGTAAAGTCATTCATAACTTTAAGCACAGCTTTATGAAACACCCCCAGGAACTTCATACATGATGAATACAGGGTGTGAAGTGAATAATGTGGCAATAAAACTTGACAATTTGAGATTTTATGGTTATTTCACGACGGGTAAAATACAATGAAAATCTATGAATGAGAAATTTTACAGGGTTTTGAATGAGTTAGCCACTATTACAGCATATTTTGCAATAGTATTCAATAAAACATATAATTATAGATTGAAAGTCATTCTTTGTCAGGGAATTAGTATTGTTATAACTATTAACGAGCAACTAAATAGTAACTACTTTTACTATTACTATAACTATGATATAGATATTTCCCCACTGGAATCTCTCATTTACTATAGCAAATTCTCCCCCCCCCCAAAAAAAAAAAAAATTGCAAGCATATATTTGCTTAGCAGTCGGCTTGGCTTGTTTATGTTTTTTTTTTTTAATTAGATGTATCTGTAACGATTCCATGTTCATACCCTTCTCATACTGCACCTCCTAATCTTTAGCTAACATTTAGCGTTTAAGTGAAGACAGGAATAGAAATGAATATTTTCTCTATTTTTCATATCTAAAGTCTTCTAATTTGTATCAAATTTAAATAATACATGTATTCAAAAGGAAGAGTACTTTCTTAATATATCTTTTTATACAAAAAATAACAGTACAGATCCAAATTATTTTTGTATACAAAGTGTCTATGATTGTGTATAAATTAATGTGAATTTTATGCTGATGAGATATGTATTACAGTGTATACTTGAATATTTTTATATGTTACCAATGATAATGGATATTTTAAAATGGGTTAAAGAATGTAGCCAATGAGAAGCGTCGAAATGGCTCATGTGCGCATGCATTTCATTTTTACCATATGCACAAGAGTATTTGATTTGATAGTAGACCCATTTTATAAAACAAATAATACACAGGTTTACGTCCGTGACGTTATGGTGATCTGCGCTATTCGGGTCTTCACAATGGTACATACAGTAATGCACCATTCAAAATACTGTTGTGTGCCGCATTGCCACTCGCACCTGTGTATGTATACTGAACAACAATCAATATAGAAACTGTTATTTTTGTTTATATTTTGTGTGATCCAAGTGCTTCTAAGGCTATTGACTTTACACAATTATCAGATATACTAGAAGCACAGATATAGTCGACTAGTCAATAACGTAAATGTATATGTTGCAAGAGCTACCGGTACTTACCCAACTTTGCAAGCAGCCTTCATGATTATGTTATTTAAAAGTGAAGGTGGTCATTGCCGCTTTGCGACAGACAGCTACTACTATGAGACAAAATAACCCTGAACTTGCCTGACTAACTAGTGTAAATGTCTGAAAAGAAATTCTATTCAAAGAACTAGAGTTATGTTAATTTGAAATTTGTTGATTAATTTTAATAATTTATTTTTGCTTGCTTGCCAATTCTCGCTACTGCAACTACGGTATTTGGCCATAGAGGGCAGCACCAGCCATAGGTATATTTTGCAAAGGCACTTTCGGTTCCCATACAAATACAATGGATCGAGAACTGGAAAGTATGATACGGAACCAAGAAACTATAAATAACATATTGTGATGGTGCCTACATAGGTCTCGTCTAATCATATGGGGAGTTCACGAAAGTTAAACAATAGTTTAGCAAAATAAGGAATTAGTTGACACTGCTGTACATTCTCTATGCAAGCCGGACGAATCCTTGTCTTATCGTCTTCCCCAGTACCGTATCTGCGCATGTGTTGACCTGCGCAGCGTGGGAGGAAAGGTCGCCATCTACTGTCGAACATTGTATTTGTCTAAAGTCTGAATACTGCTTTTACACTTCATGTGGCCTTTCCCATAAAGACATGTGTTATAAGAAAAATATTATTTTAAATGGGTTATAGGCACCTTCTACCAGACTACTTAAAAGGTAGGCGTTACTACTGCAGCTAGAAGGGATTAGACCACACAGCGAGCCAGCGAGGTCAGTGTGACAGGTGGCTATCTCATTAACTCAGCTCTCATTTAACATAAGAAAAAGAGGATCATGGGGGACCAACAGGCACCGATTTGGGAAGTTTTCTATATAGAGGGAGCAAGTAGCTCCAAGTAGGACAGTGTGCCTTTAAATATATGATGATAATCACGATAAAGGAGTGAAGTGTGAAAGAAAAGCTTGCATGGCAGGAATACTTCCTTGGATGTGGAGATGGTGCACACAATGTGTGCAGGTATTCATATCCACTGATTGTGGTAATGCAAATCACATATTTTAATTTTCTTAATGTTATAATATGACTATTGTGTGCTAGACAAATGTACATAATTATATGTACTTGATTATAATTGATCTTATTCACTGAAATGATTTAAATTTGATTTTAATAGACCAGTTTGCTAACATATTGAAATTTTATGCATACCTTTTAAACAAAGGTTGTTTTTGACAACTAGGCGTTGTGGCGTGCGCCTGTAATCCAGCTAAAAAGTGGAAGTTACAAACTGATTCAGCCGAGGACGCAGGTTCGAAACTGAGTCACGTCTTTCGGATGGTGACGTTTAAAGGTCGGTCCCCAGACGTAAATAATCATATCTGATTGATACACGTCTGTAAAAACCCAATACACACACACACACAACCTGTAAGCTTGCCAAGGCTTGCCCGACATTACATCACGTATGCATGTGGATCATTATTGTAGTCCATTCATTAACAACAGGTTAATGGAATACCTCATCACTAGGTCCCCAGGAAAGAAACATCAATAAATTTGAATATGTTAGTAGACTAGTCTATTGACGAGGTTGAAAATTTTTATCTTATATTTTGAATGAGTGGATAGTTTTATTTCATGTTTAAGTGAATCTTCATTTGAAATGGAATAGTGAAAATTTGAATGCCAAGTTGAACAAGCTGCTGCAATTAGCATGTTTTTATAATAAAAATATCCTCACTTTAGAAGGGATATTTTATAATTTGTTTTTTCTTCCTATGAAATTCTTTATGAATTCTGCATGGTGTGTTCAGCTTATATTTTGAATGAAGGAGGAGTTTCATTTTTTTAATTATTTAAGCGCATCTTCATTTTAGATGAAATAGTACAAGTTTGAAAGCAAACTTATACCCACTGATGCAATTAGCATGTTTTTACCGGTATCATAAAAAATATCCCCACTTTTAGAAAGGGATATTTTTTTATATTTTATTCTTTTATTATGCATGGTCGTAGCTAAATTAGGCAGGTCAATCATTAACATTGGAAGCCTGAAAGCTAGACTAGTATGTCAGATGCAATTCGAATTTTGTTTTATAGTTTGATCTTTGACAACATCTTGATTTTGATTAATGATGTGTGTGCGTGTGTGCTGTAGTGTGCAAAGAAAGTAAATGAATTGTGCTGCAATAAATGTGATGAATTCTGAAGACCTAGATTTATTGGACAAAATCAACCTTAAAGGTACTATGTCCCTTTTGCAGCCAACCTCAAATTCTGTAGAACTTTGCAGGAATTATGAATATGTCATGTATGTCCTATCTGTGAAATTTAAACGTTAGCAGTGTCCTCATATTCAAATTATGCAAGGAAACCCGTTTACTTGCTAGACTTCACTGTCAGACACTATTGAGTGACTGACTGGCTTTTTTCTTCTTTGGTAATAACATACATGAAAAGAGTTGTAAAGGGTACATGAGCATTTGTCTACATCAATAACCCACTTCTTGTGATGGCCAAGATTAAACTGATTAAATCTTTGCGCAGCATAAAACGTATGACCATTCGGTACAATTGTCTGAAAATCAAGACTATTACTTTTGGGCTCTATAGCCCTAAAGTCGATTTGACAACTAATAGTCGTTATTTTCCCACTTGAAGACATTTTCAAGCCCCACCTTTTTTATGGAAGTTCTAAATTAGTATTATCTTTCAAATGCAGTTGGAATTTAACTTTTTCATTTTTTTGGCCTGCAAATGGGACATAGTACCTTTAAAGTATTTCAATAACGTCACGCATCACCTATAGATATGTGAGAACATTGAAATTATTATGTAATCGGAACAATCCTGACTTCTATCGGATATAAAATAGTTTATTAAAATTGCTTTCAAGGTGATCTTTCGAAAGCCTCAGTGATCTTGTTACAGTGTAAATGGCTGTAGTCATTACTAGAGACGTCTTTTCTTCCAATCTTGATGTGTGATTTTAAATTGAAGCCAATTTTTGTATGTACTACTTTTTAAATACATGTGCAGATTCATGTAAATTATAATATATGATTGTCATTATATGATTGTCATTATGTGATAGCGCCATTCATGTTCTATGGACACGAATCTATATTTCAAATATTTCAGACAATATATCAACCAATAAAGAATATTCATTTTTTCTTCTGAATCTTTGAACCAAATGATTGTTCTGGGTAATTGCTTCAAGGTATTATGAAGACGGCATATTGTGATGTAGATTGGTGGTGCTGGGATTAAGAATTGTATTTTTGCTGGAAAAGTATAAGATTAGCGTGTGCGTTCTAAAGAAAATGATATTGTAGAAACGGGTAGTGTGGTCCCTAGAAACGGTTTAGAGATAGAGAGGGGGGGGGGCGCAGTAAGAGAATGGAATTCATGAGAAAGAGAGAGAGTGTGTGTGTGAGAGAGAGAGAGGGGGTGAGAGAGAGAGATGGCGAGAGAGAAAGAAAAAGAGAGATGGGGAGTCATAGAGAGAGAAAAGAGAAAGACAGAGGGAAAGAGAAGTGTATAAACTGACAAATGAAAGACGAGAAGAGAGAGGCCGAGGGTGGGCACACGGAAGGAAAGAAGAGAGAAGGGAAAGTAAGGGACAAACATTATACGATAAAAAGGACATGAACAGCTTGTATGTGAGTGAGAGAGGGAGTGGGAAGGGAGGGAGAGAAAGAGGGAGAGATGGGGAGTCATAGAGAGAGAAAAGTGGACAGAGAAAGAAATGAGAGGGAAAGAGAAGGGTATAAACAGACAAAATAAAAGACAGAAGAGAGGCAGGGGGGGGGGGGGGGGTATACGGAAAGAGAGAAGGGAAGAAAGAAACTGCAGGGACAAAGATTATACGATGAAGAGGGCATGAACAGTATGTATGTGTGTGAGAGAGAGGGAGATGGAGGGGGAAGGGAGGGAGAGAAAGAAAGAAAAAGGAGGGGGGGGGGTCATAGAGGGGGTAACGGGGACAGAGAAAGAGATGAGAGGGAAATAAAAGGGTAGAAACGTACGAATGGAAGAGGGAGAGAGGGAGATAGATGGAAGAAAACAAGAGAGAGAGAGAGAAAGGAGAGAAAAGAGAGAGAGAAAGAGAAAGGAGAGAAGAGAGAGAGAGAGAGAAAGGAGAGAAAAGAGAGAGAAGGAAAAGAAGAAACTACAGAATAAAGGCACGTAAAATATGAAGCGGCAAACCCTGGTTTAAAAGAAATGCGATTGATGATATTGAGCTGAAATCCGTGCCACCTAAACCCATATTCTATTATAGCAAACCCATATTGACGATTATGTTGACCCAGACCGAGAGGCAAATATATGCATATGTCAGTTTTTTGGTTCTAACATTGTCAGTCCCAGGACCCATTCTAGACGGAGGTTAATCATGGCAATGACATCATCATCTTTAGCGAGTCTTAAATACATACATGTATAATGAAGATGTAGGTTACCATGGTCACATGAATTGCGATTGACTTGTAAAATCTTCAATCATTCTCAGCGGCTAGCTGGATACATAGATGGCAAACGAATTTATGATATTCAGTATTGTTCAATTTTAATGTTTGAACACATTGCGTTTTCCCTCCGTTTGAAATACTCCCCTTTAGCAATGAGATGGATGAGAGGCAAGAACCGTTCCATGCTCTCTCTTCCCTCTCTTTCTCTCCCCCGCCCCCCTCTCTCTCGCTCTCCTCTCTCTCTCTCTCCCTCTCTCTCTCATTCTCTCTCACATTCTCTCTCTCTCTCTCTCTCTCTCTGTCCCGACATCCTCTATCTATACAACAACCGCTCCCTCTTCCTATCTTTCTCACCCTCATCCAACAATTAGTTTGTTCTCATCTCTATACAGGCACACGACGGGCTTAGTGACTCAGATCACAGTCTGTATTTGAAACGTGTTTATTGTTTTTTAGCATAATATCCTGGAGATGTTTCATTGTGGACGTATCTTTCTATCTTTTATTCTTATTGTTTGATAAAATCTAGCGCGATCCGAATTTCTTATGATTATTTTCATAGAGTAGGTTGCCTTTTTCTGTTCAAGCAATTATTGTTTCTTTTGATGCGGCACTATCTTGACCTAATTAGTCGAATTACATTTTCTGAAATCATCTGTCATTGCAAGTGGTTGTTTTGGTGCGGTAAGCGACTTTATGTTTAACCTTTTCTCTGTTTTAAAGCAGGACTGCACTACTTGTAGCTATGTGCGCCCTCTATACAGCCAACAATGCCTAAGCGGTACTCGTTGATCCCCCATTGTCCCCTCTTTCTTATGTTAATTGAAAGCTGAATTGATGAGATAACCACCTGCCAGTGACCATGCAGGGAGGTCTAATCCCTCCCGGCCAAACTAGTGCAGATAGGCTTTAAAGGTCGTGTGCTGACTAGTATCTCTCTGGGGGTTCCCTTTCTAGAGAAAGTTTGAAATTGTCCTCGTCAGAATGATGGAACTCCTTCATCAGGAGCTCCCTAACGACATAGCTCTTCTCACGGGGATGGTACTGCACGGCAGAGAGCTGAAACTGCAGTAATGCTTCGTGCAGGTGGAATTCCGATTGCCACCGGCGTTTCCAGGGCACGTCATCGTGCTCGTGCGCCATGTTACGTAACTCCGTATAATGCTTAGATCGCGTGCGGTCCACATCACCATGCCCGATGTCGTCCCTGCGTTCGAAGCCTTCGAGAAGTTTATCACGGAGCGCGCTGTCGATCTGACCACGAGTGTTGACCCTCTCCCTCTCCTCTGCGACGAGCTTGGCGTATTCTAAAACGAGCATTATAATGTGTTGTTTCCGATATGTGCTCATACCTTTCTTTCCATTGGCACTGGTATCAGAAAACGACTTTGTACCAAGCGAATCGACCTTTTTGGCTATTTTCTTGAAGAGTGAAAAGAGTTTAGGCTCGCTTTTTTGATTGTCAGACGATTTTTTGTTTCCCTTCTTAACTGCAACTTTGTCCTTTTCATCGTTATCCTCCAGAGAGTGCCCTTCGACGATGTTTATCGCTGACTCGAAATCGCTGCTGGTTGAGCTTCCAATATCACCGTGGTCGTCGTAGAGTTTGTGCGCGAGTCTGGTTCCGTTGATATCGACAGTCGAGTAGAAATCGATGATGCGCATGAGCACGGAGCCCAAGAATGGAAGGCAAGGTGGCGTCCTCATCGCTTGATCAAGGTCAGGGTCGTTGTCCAGGGAGAGACCTTCGTCATTTGTGTAGTCAAGAAGATCTTGCCACAACCTTCATGAGGAAGATAAGAAGACAGAAAGCATGTATTCGTGCGTGATTATATAGTAGCATATGAAAGCATAAATGGAAAAGAAGTATTTTGTGTTGTTTGATAAATCATGCTTATTCTAAAAAATAATAATGCCCTGACGATAGAACCGATGGGTTATATTTGAACTAGGTAACAAAATGTATCAATGTTATCAATCATTAAATGAATTTTGATCATCTTACATTGGAAAGTATGGAAACATGTCAAGTGTTTGTTTCCTTTTTTCTGATTTATTTGGAGACTTACTGGTACTCTTTGGGATCTTGTTCGTCAAGCAGCAACCATGTATCCCGCAATCGGTAGACTGCCGGTGATTGCAAGCCCGCGAGAACTGCCAGCAAAGAATGGTAATTCTTCATCTCCTTTAGAGCTTCTGCAACCTTCAAGAAGTATTTAATGACCGAAGCCCGTTCAGTTGACCCCGACGGAAGCAAAACCTCCTTGGTTACTATGCCAGCGACCTTTTTGAAGAAGTCTATGGCTGAGACAACGTTCGGTGCTCGGTAGTTCCGATCTTCTTTCAGCCACATGCAGCCGACCATCTCTGCCTCGTGGATCCGCAAGAACAATTCTGCGTCGATTGCCGTCAGTTCGTTCGCCAGGTCATCAGGGTCCACATCTCGCAAGGAGCTAGGGCTTTCGTGAGGGGATTCCTGTAACATGTGAAGTTTGCGATTGGCTCCGGTAAAGAAGGTGCTCATTCGCTTTCCAGTGCTAGTGGGCTTTGATACCCGGCGTTTAAGATTGTAATGGTTATGATGACGTGGTCGATCTTGTGTTTTTGACCATTGTTTCTTTTTCTGATGAGCAGTATCATCAAAGCTCGCATGATGTTTGTCTTTCTTGGTATGTGTTTGTTTCAGTCTGGGGTCAGGTCTCTTTTTCCTTAGGTCATCGACCAACTTATGCAGATCCATCTCTTCCTTCGTAAGAAGCATCACGTGTCCGTTGATCACGTGAGGAGTCCGGCTGTCGTCGTCATTCTCCAAGTCGAGATATACGAGTGACGTGCGATGTGTGAGCTTATCAGCATTCGGTAGATCCTCGATGAAGCTCGCTTCTCCCTCATGAACATCAGGTTGAGACGCGGTGTGGTGAATGTCACCCTTGTTGATGCCGACTCCTCGGGTTCTGTCTTTGGTGTCAACGTCCTCATTTTCTCCAAGAAGCACATCCAACCTCGTCATCGATGCCATTGGGCGAGTGCGTCCCATGTGACCATGCTTATGTACCTCGACGTTGGTCTTTTCGAACAGGTCATCGATGGAGAGGATGAGTCCCTTCCTGGTATCCCTGGCATGCCTGTTCGACCAGCTCTCAGCGTTGCTCGAGACCAGACTCCCGACGCTTAGAATGTCCTCAAGGCTTGACATTGAGTCTACCCCACCGCTGTGAAGAAGCACAGACTGCATGCGATTTTTAAGGGTGGCTCTAGATTGACTTTGACGACCGTTGAGGGATGAATGGCCACCGCTGAGATGTGATTCGGTCCACATCTTAGAGGAGCGTTGGGAGAGCTTCCGGTGAGAAACAGGGACGTTAAACAGGAGCGGGTTGCCTGAGTCAGCTTTTGAGGATTTTCCACGTTTTGTCTTGTCGTCATTGCGGTGACACGACCCGTGGTCATCTTCCTCGTCATCGCTGTCAGGAAGGGTTTCATCGTGATGGTCAATGATGTGTTCCGCAAAATGATGGACCCATCGATGAGCTGTTGATTGTTTGCGATCTCCTATTCTGGGAGTGGGTCCGAAGGACGCGGTCTTTCCATTTTTATTAGAATCAAGAGTAGGATGTTCGTAATGAGGTTCTGCTGGTAAGCCTCTGCCACCTTTATTGTCATCTAATGATACGATTTTCTTGGACGTTATGGATTGACTGTCCAGCGATTCATGTTCGCTTATGTTTGAGTTGTGAACTCGATGACGTTTCATTCTTTGCTTCCTTCTCTTTTGTTTGCTCTCAACTCTCCTGCGCTGTTCCAACTCATGAATCCACCAAACCCATTCATGCCACGTGTCTTCCCGATGCTTACTGTCCGAGGGTTCCAGATACCATATGAGACCATTGCACAACCGAACCCGAATCACATGTTCGCCGATCTCCTCCGAATGCGTCCGAATAGACAGCCGAACATTTACGAGAGGGAAAAGATAAATCAACTCGAACAGTTCTAGATCCGAATCGCATTTATTTTTATTAGCCTGTGATGACTTTATAGAAGCAAGTTTTTCTTCCGCAATCAGCAAAGTGGATGACGTAAGACCTACTTGGACCATTCGAGACTGAATATCTTTCCGTCGATTGAGGACAAATGAACTTTCGAGAAGAATGACCTCTTCTGTGAGTGTGATGTAGTCTTGTGTCCATAGCAACCGCTGTATCCTCGAGTTGCAGGCCAAATCTGAATCCATTTTGGTGCAATTTTCGATTAAAAAAGGATTTTAGGGGAAGAACCCTTATATAGAAGCATGGTCTTCGCATTTACATGTGCAATGTCTTGTTTGCTCTGTTGCGAAGTGACCTATTTTCCCCCGTGGTGTAATACTTAGAGCGCACGCGCATGAATGATGTCACAAGGCCAAGGCTCACGCGTTTTATTTTAGCTTAGTTAAAGCGCGCATTTTACAATGACGTCATAAAGCTAAAACCACGCTAAAATGCATCCACACAGAACGAGATAAAGATAAAGAAAGAATGAGAGAGAAGGGGCCGGGGGGGGGGGGGGGGGAGGGGAGAGAAAAAGGAGAGAGAGAGAGAGAGAGAGAGGGGATAAACAGCGATAAAGTAAAGAAAGGATACAGGGGAATCCATTGCTTTTCCATCTGCATCTACTCTGAAACATCTAGTCGATTAAACACACGTCCTTGACCCAAAATGGGGAAAATTGTCAGCGTCAGAGCATTAACTTTTGTTGTACATGTTTTTCCCATTCGTCCATTCCTTTACATTTGTATACATGTGCACCATCCGATCGATATGCCCAATCTGATTTTCCGAACTCTATCCTTCAAAATCACAATTGTCTTCCTGACGAGTAGAATCCAATTGTTCAGTCGTAATTTATTGATTCATTAATTATTCATCCACTTCGCATTCTTTTGTCGTGAGATAATGCAGCACGATGAAGGATTTCGATATGATGTGAAAAAAAACTTGCGCTGGGCTGGATGCAAATAAAAAATATTAGATATTGACCGCGTTGATAAATGACAGTAGAACTATGGAACCATCGGACGAAGTTTCGCTTTGTAATAACTTGACCCAGGAAGCGTGTGTTAATAAAGCCTACTTCGAATCATCGGGTCATCGCGTCCGGTCGGGTGGTCGCGTTACACGACCTTTCGTGAAAAGAAAAAGGAAGATAATAATGATATTATTCAGTTCTTGTATAGCGCATAATACGTTATGAAATAATATCTCTTTGCGCTTCCAAAGAGCATGGGAAATTATTACCCTAGCTTTAGCTTCGGCAGCCGTAATCAGCGCACAGGCAAGGAATAATCCTATAGGTACCCATTTACCTCACCTGGGTTGAGTGTGGCAAATTTAGCTTAATGTCTTGCCAAAGGACATTAGTGCCGCAGCGGAACTCAAACGACCTTATGATCCAAAGTCCGGTGATATATCCACTCGACCACGCTACCTCTACGATATGACGCGACCTTATCAGATTTGCCGTAGAGTTTTTGTTTACAAAGTGTCGGGTAAATTGGACCAGACCATTGGTAGACGAGAGGGGTTTATTTCACAAACATTACCCTGATATTTCGTGAATAATGGGGCATGATTTCACAAAAGGTCGGGTTACGCGACCACCCTACCCGAAGAAATGCATGACCCGATTATTCGAAGTGAGCCGTTTAATGTGTGACTAGTAGTATCCTAGTAGTATCCAATTGTTCGGTCGTAATTTATTGATTCTACAATTAATCATCAATTTCGAATTCTTTTGTCGTGAGATTTGATATTGACCGTCTTGACATACTTATTATGACAGTAGAAATATCGAATCGCCGCTCAGGATGCATGTGTTTATTTGTTATTTTAACAACGGCCTTGGCCCTCGTGTCTCTGCTTTGATAAATCTGGTTTCTTATTAGAAATGAGCGGTTATCATTGTCGGATAATTTGTTTCATCGATTTTCCGATCTTCCGTAGTTATCACCAGCTCTAAGGGTCGGCGTAACAATTGGGGTCGGGTGTTTACCACACATGATATTCGCCCCCTATCCATCGTATATAATTATAATAGGCATACATAAGAGAAGAAGAAGAAGAAGAAGGAGAAGAAGAAGAAGAAGAAGGAGGAGAAGGAAAAGAAGAAGAAGAGGAAGAAGAAGAAGAAGAAGAAGAAGAAGAAGGAAAAGAAGAAGAAGAAGAAGAAGGAGATGAAGGAGAAGGAGAAGGAGAAGGAGATGAAGAAGATGAAGAAGAAGAAGAAGAAGAAGAAGAAGGAAAAGAAGAAGAAGAAGAAGAAGGAGATGAAGAAGTAGGAGAAGGAGAAGGAGATGAAGAAGATGAAGAAGAAGAAGAAGATGAAGAAGAAGGAGAAGAAGAAGAAAAAGAAGAAGAAGAAGGAGAATAAGAAGAAGAAGAAGAAGAAGAAGAAGGAGATGAGGAAGAAGGAGAAGGAGATGAAGAAGTCTTTATTTAGAAGAAGAAGAAGAAGAAGAAGGAGATGAAGAAGAAGGAGAAGGAGATGAAGAAGAAGGAGATGAAGAAGAAGGAGATGAAATAGAAGAAGAATGAGGAAAAAAAAAGAAAAAAAGAAGGAGAAATTGAATTGAATTTATTTAATTCATCCGTCAATATCTTTAGATCTATCTATCTACGTATCTTCTCCCGGGTCGGAGGTTGATTGCAACATCTCTCCATTTCACTCTATCTTCTGCCATTCTGGTGCACTCTTGCAGTTTTAGTCCACCCCAGTTCTTGACATTCTCTTCCCAGTTGATTCTGGGACTCAATCTAGGTCTACTTCCTTCCACTCTTCCTTCCAATACATCCTTTAAGAGGCTTTGGTGCCTTTTAACATGACCAAAGTATTTGATTTTTCTCTCCTTAACTAATCCTACTAGTGTAATTTGTTTACGACCTGCCATGTGCAATATCTCTTTGTTGGTTTTCATTCGTTTCCAGGATATTTGCATCATTCTTCTGTAGATCCACGTTTCAAAAGATGTTATTCTATTTTCCATGGCCTTGTTTATTGTCCATGTTTCTGCTCCATACAATAGGACAGACCATACATAACAGTTTACTAGTCTCAACCTATGTAGAAAGGGGAGGGAAAGAGAGGAGAAGAATACAAAGAACTGTCAATATAACAGAACTAATATCCCCATCGGTTTAAGAATAAAAAACAACATGTTACAACGGACTTATACATAGTAACAGCGAAGTGTACAGACGTAGAAGAAAATACAAAAGAGGATTTTGAGAACGAAATTAAAATGGAAGAAGAAGGAGAAGGAAAAGTAGATGAGAGATAGGTAGGGGAGGAAGAGAAAGGGAGGGATAAAGAGAGAGATATGTAGAAAGGGGAGGGGAAAGAGAGGAGAAGAATAAAAAGAAATAATTATATTTAAAGAGAGAGAGAGAGAGAGAGAGAGAGAGAGAGAGAGGCAGGGACAGAGATAGTGACAGAGAGAGAGAGAGAGAGAGAGAGGGGAGGGAGCAGAGAAGGAAATATTATGCAGATAAAAGGGTGCGGAGAACTTAAATACAGTGCGTTTATACATGTTTCTGGCCTTTTGTACATAATGGTTCCAGCCCCCTCCTATCCCAAGGCCCCAAGCGACGACATTCATTCCTCTTTTTTCAAGGCTTCCTGACACAAATTCAACATCCTTTTTGATATCGACTATCTAGCCATCTACAGTATGACGGGTGTTTTGCCATCTAATTAGGAACTTTTGTATTGCTATCCATTTCCAAAGTACTGTGCGTTGCATGTCGATCCCAAATATTCATATTATGTTCATATTTATTTCATTTCCAACAGAAAGGTAAACAAAGATTTTTTTTTTTTCATACCTAATTCATTTTTTCAGGAAACTATACAAATAAACTTTGCACATAATAAAATTATAACAAGAAATTCCTCATTTCTGAGGAAATGGGGGGATCCACTAAAAAGCAGTGCTTGTAGTTTATGGATCCCCCAGAAAAAATAAAAATATAAATGTTTCAAATTTTGCCTACGAAGACTTAGAAAACACAAGACAATATTACAAAACAACATACAATGTACAACCACGAAAGGAACAAGGAGAAGTAAAACAGATAAGAAGGAAAAGGGAAAAGGGGGAAGAAGGAAGAAAAAGCAGGACAAATCATGACCGAAAAAGGTAGTTATAATGTTAATTTTGGGAAGGAAATATCATAAGACCAAATAAATATTAAATTAATCGAGCAGATGATGAAGACCTAAATGAAAAATTAAGATGATTACCAACTGTTATCAGATTATTCTTGTATATAGACAGACCTCTTCAGAGATAGCATATGAATAAAATAATCACCCCAAATATCCACACATCTTTTAATCATGAAGAAAGCCCACTATATGCAATTTATAAGTATCTATGCCAATGTGATGGAAGTGTTTCATGAATATACATTATGTTTGCCAGCATTGAGAAGAATATTTCCACCCGCGTGTTTCGCGACGGTACATAAATAAATAATGATTTCGTATCTTTCATGAAAACATTATCCAGTACAGCCTTCATCTCGGTGAGTTTTACAGTTTTGTATGAATGACCTTTAACTGCCAACGAGCAGAGAATGAGAGAATGAGAGCATCTACAAAATTTGCCTATTGTAACAACAAGAACCGTACCATTTTTGTCATATTTTAGACACCCAACAGCACATTGAAATCAATGCATAAAACTTACATGGCAACTACCATGATAACAGGGCTCAACAGCCAATCAAAATCAAGGTTTCCATGGTAGTCAACATTGATGGCAAAGTTACAATCAATGGTAAGTTTTGTGCAACGGGGCTCTGTTTCTCCTAGAATATTTGCTGTTGATCTATGGTAGATGTGGACTCATTAAACACTAAAAATTGAAGTGCAAAACAAATCAGATAGTGCTTAAGGAATTGCAGCTACAGTACTAAATTAAGCATAAAAAGTGCAGTTTTCGAGAAGAAAAAAAATGGGGTAGATGGGCTGCGGGAGGGGAGGGGAAGTCATTTTTGCATGCATCATGCATTTTTTTTTTTTTTTTTTTTTTTTTTTGGGGGGGGGGGGGCTTGAAGACATTTTAGTGGGGCTTTAGCACCCTACCCCAGTCTCACTCTCGAACCACTTCGATGTCGATAGTCTCACATCATCACCGGGGGAGGGGGAGGGGGAGGGGAGGGTGGTGCAGCCACCTCGTCCATCACTCCAATGTTTATTTTCGTGCAACGCCTGCATGAATGTTTCATGAGCAATCTTTGGCTTTCTATATCTATAGCGAAGCCTTTCGATTTACGATCAATCTTACTAAAGTGGGTTCGATCGAAAAGACAAATATCGTTCGGGCCGTCGATCATTTTGGCATCCGCTTTTTCCGTTTCTATGGTAACGGTGCACGCCTTTTTTTTTCTCTCTCTCTCCCGCACGGAACACGCGAAAGCTGCGACCGGATGACAGACGTTTGCAGATAATAATATTCACATTGAACCGAAGGATTTTTCTCTGTTTCTGCAGCGGTTGCAACATCAGCTTCAGTTTTGGGCCTTGACTGGGAAAACAATTATCTATTTCATCGCTGGTGTATTTATATGTTGCGAGATATATTTCAGAATCTTGAGATCCTTTAAAATATTAGCAATTGTGATTTTATATCAAGATCTCATCGTTGGAAACGCAACCGCGAGTAATTATCTTCGTTTTCCTGCCAAATTAGTAACTAAATGAGTTCAATGGAGGAATTTCAATAACAGGTCATCTTGAATACATGTTGCTGTGGTTACTGTTCCAAAAATTGTAAATCTGGACCGATTTTGGTGTGAGAGTTTTCTTAATTAATTTAAAGTATCAGAACCGGCCATCCGATCAATCATGATTTTCAAAGGGGTAAGTCAACTTATCATTTCATTTGCATTTCTTACGTACAGTCTCCTGCTCTCTCTTTTCATCTCATCTTCTTTGCTCGCCTCTCTTTCTCTCTATACCTTTGTCAAGTTCTATTTCTCATATTCCGTTGCTCCCTGTTTATCTCTCCATATTCTCTATTTATTTTACTTACGGTTACAACAGCAAGCTACATGTATACAGATTATATCTTTCCCTGTTTATATGTGAACCTTACTTGAATCCTAAAAGGTATTCGGTATATTATCGATCAACGCCTAATCTTTTTTTATAAGGAATTTTATTAATTACTCTAAAGCAGGGCTTCTTAAAGTCCGGACCACGCAGCATGTCAATCCAGACGGCCGGGGAGGCACTGTTTTTGTTTGTTTTTTGTTTACCCTAAAAGGGCGGGGAGGGGGGCAGAATCCACCCGCCCCTCTATCTTTTTAATACCAAATTTTATTTTATTTCGACCGTGTCTAGAATCACTGGGCCGCGCTCCACCAAAATGAACATTTCACCATAAAATAAGTACCTTTGAGGAGGCGCGATAGTTCAGTCGGAAGAGTAGTGGTCTCGTAATCCGGCGACCCAGGTTCGAAACCAAGGCGATGCGCTGGTGCTCTTTGGTTAGGCATTAATTCTCATTAACAGGTCTCTCGGAGAGGACCTAAAGCTGTGGGTCCTCTGGTTGCTCACTAACAAGCATTTACTGCTTCCTTAGCAGTCAGGTCAAATAACCGCCACAACCACTACTACCCCAACAATGCAGACTGTCACTTCGTTCATAATATGAATAGTTAATCAGTTATCATTCAAAAGCCATTTGAGACATAATATGAAATGTCATGAACTTATTCTTTATGAGATGAATACTTTTTCGTCATTCCATGGCCCAGATTCCAAGGGGGCACCCCCCCCCCCATCCTCGGCTGAGAGAGTATTAAAATAACCAGGCCTTTTTAAGGTTCAACTGTAACATTTCCCTTTATATCAGATATAGACCTTTGTTTAAAGGCACACTGTCCTACTTGTAGCTACTTGCTCCCTCTATATAGAAAACTTCCCAAATCGGTGCCTGTTGGTCCCCCATGATCCTCTTTTTCTTATGTTAAATGAGAGCTGAGTTAATGAGATAGCCACCTGTCACAGTGACCTCGATGGCTCGCTGTGTGGTCTAATCCCTTCTAGCTGCAGTAGTAACGCCTACCTTTAAGCCTCCTTTTCTTCATTATATTAGTGTCATTAATGTAAATTTTAGGTGTAGATTGTCTGAACATTTGCATCAGTGTCTAAGCAGCTTATTGCTGGAAAACAGGGCTACTTTCTTCCCCACTGATATACCCTATACATGTTTACCAGAACTTCCACTCTTGAAATTAATTAAGGTACGTGTAAAGACACATTATGTAACTGTGGACAAATTGGAGATAATTGGTTAAACAAACAAAATTGTTTCGGACCTTATAGCTGTCATTAAAAACTCATTAAGACCGCCTAGGCAAAGGTTTGAGAACCCTTGCTCCAAAAGCTTGTCACCTGAAAGTTATACTTGCATAAACAGTTAACAACGTAATATTTTGTAATTTTTCAAGGGAGAGAAAGAGTTTTTGTCCCGATTTATGCTTCTTGAGAACGTGACATATAACTGTGGACAAATTGGAGATAATTGGTTAAACAAACAAAATTGTTTCGGACCTTATAGCTGTCATTAAAATCCCATTAAGACCGCCTAGGCAAAGGTTTGAGAACCCTTGCTCCAAAGGCTTGTCACCTGAAAGTTACATACTCTAAATCTAACCCTATACATCTAAAAATATTCAACAAATGCCCCAATTCAACCAGTCAACCTTTCCTTCTTGATTTACGAAAAAACACACATCAATTTACAAGGGGTATATATGAATTATTCTGTTGTTAACTGTATATGAAATGGGCCATGAAGTACCCAACCGTGGAATTATAGATCAATCAAAATGATCAATCTGGCTTTTGAGCAGCACATCATCCACACAATCAACAGACTTGAACAAGCCATCACTCATTTCATTCACTTGATAAACATTGTATTATAAAACGAGAAACGGACCGACAGAGTAAATTAATAGCTTATTTTTAAAGACAAATCCGCTATTTAATGCATTGGTGCCCCTGTCATAATTTTTAATATACCTCAAGAAATGATAATTTAAGAAGTCATGTACAAACAGTTTTCTCATACAAATATCAAGTGGTTTCTCATTTCACAGAGAGGTCATTATCAATAGTGACTATTTTGTTGAATGTATAACAGCTACAGAGGGACAATCATTCATCAAGATTGGAAGAAAGAAGAAGAAGAAAATAATGAAAGAAATGCCGATGACCATGGCCCGACTACGACGTTTATATGAAAGGTTGTCAACCGCGCAGGAAAAACGTGCTAGACGAGAAGAAAGGGGAGGAAATTAAAGATGAAACTTAAATAGATGGAGGATTATTTGCCTGATGAAGATGAGGTTTAGTTATCACATGCCATTGGTGTAACAGCGATTTGTAACATAGCACTTAAAAGGGAAATGAAAATGGCTCAGTTGCCAGTGGATCTATGATTGAATACTCCAGAAACGGTTTTTTGTTTCATTTCTCCTTTTTTTCCCATTAAAAACCATCATTAATTCGTAAAAAATATATGTATCTGTCAGTAAAGAATACTTGGGAATATAAAATGGTAAGAATAACCAAAATAAGCCTGCATGTGCTGATGCTGTTATGACTGAGCAGAGGCTCCGTTTAAAGGAAAATTAAACACGATTTCAAGAGCAACGAAAATCAATCCAATGTAATAAAATAGCCTTTTGTGTCGACCATTAACGTGCATGTATGAACAAGACATAGAGGTATTACATGAATGATCCGAACATTACTAACTTTCTATAGGCAATTAATGCAATAGGAAATTGACATTCTTCATTGTCTTGATATCTTGCGATCATTAACAAAAATAAAGAAAATTAAATACAAATTTAAAGTGTACTGATTATTACAAAATGACATGGCTTATTTCTTGATATAATTATCTTTTAGCTTATCAGAATTTGCTTCTTTTATTTCCCCCTTGTTTACACACATGGATTTCAGTTTGGAAAACACAAAAATGGCTGTCACTGGTTTTGTCCTAATTCTAGTTTTTACCTCCAAGCTCTATTTAGCAATAAACAAAAAAAGGCCTAGAGATCGAATCTTGATTGTGATGCGTCTGGACAATCTGCATGCATTAGCTGTATTATCCAGGCATTTTCTGAAAGAAAAAAAGGTTTGTTCACGTTGTTGAGATTAACAAGGCAGCCTTTTTTTATAGTGAATTCTCATGGCACTCTTTATATGTAAAGAAAGGGGTGGCTACGGTCAGCCAATATTACTCGCCTCTGGTTCTGGTCTTGGATTACTTCTTAAAGACGCATAGTAGTGGGCTCTCATTAGGGAATGCGACACCATTCGGGTGTTTACACAATAACAGGACTGATGTTGCCAATCAATTTTATGACCAACAGGCCTTATGTAATGCTCTGCATTACCAATTTCCCCATTTGGTAAAGTTATTATTTTACTTTTGCCCTCACCCGAAGACTCTCCGAGAGACTAGGTGGGTATTTCTTGATTGGACTATACCTGTGCGAAACGTTTACACCCATCGATGGTATTTTCACCAAGTTATGTGACAGCGAACTATGCCCTTCTGCACATAGAAGCTGACGACCATCTCCCTTTAAATGACATGCAAGAGAGAAAGTGAAACGAAGGGGGGGGGGGGAGGAGTAGGGTTTAGAAAACATAATCCTGTTTACATGAGTCTTTGTTTTACTTGCAGGTCTTTTCGGGTGCTTCTGCGGCTTGTGCAGCCGCAGAGGCGGCCTTCCACTGGGTAGCCAAGATGGCGTTCAGTTCCTCACGCTTTCTTAACCCTACATTTAAACCTTTAAATTGATTATAAAAGCCTGTTTTATCTTATCACTGCATTTTCTACTGAGTAAAACTGGCTAAGTGCATCGGGGGCCCTAAATACAAAATGTAGCCCTGCCTATTTTTAAAAGGGCACCGGTTATTGTTGGTTTTAAAAAAAGGCACGTCAGATTAAGAAGGGGGAATTTAATTCTAGGAGGGGTAGTATAATAATTGCCCAATACCATCCTAGTATAAAGATAAAGTTGAGTTCTGGTCGTGCGATTGCATTGTGAAAGAAACGGTGTGGAATCGATCAGAAAAGGTGGATCATCTAGCATATTAGTCCTAGCAAGAATTGCAAATTAAATTTAGATATAATTCTATTTCATGTAATTGTTTTATTTTCATGAATATATCTATATATGATACTTCCTTGCTGAATAACAATCAATTTAAATCACCACTGAGCACATGTCACATTCTGCATGAAACAATGAGCCATGGGAATTCTTTCAACAGCTTTTTGTTTTAATCTAGGACGGCGTGAATAGCATGTGAAATTAATGCAGCGAGAATTAAGGCCAATCGATTTCTCCCAGATTAAGAGATATCAATCAAATTTGATGAGAAACTGCCGGAATGACGGAACGATACCTCATGTTCAGAATTTAATTAGTTTTCATTCTTCAGTAAAGAAAGGGAATTGGAAAAACTCGTGTCCCCAAAATAGCCAGCTTGATGGGTATGGAAACAAAGATTTTCATGAATCTCTCTTTAATTCTTTAAATCAGCAGATGCAGAACTCTGACGTCATTGTGTCGTTAAACAATTGAATAATGAAGTGGAAGTCCAGATTAAATTTGTGTCTACATAAACATAACATTGGTCTCGCATATACAGCAAACCTTGTCAATATTTGAAGATAAAGTTGAGTTCTG
This sequence comes from Strongylocentrotus droebachiensis, assembly GCA_035222895.1. Lineage (NCBI taxonomy): Eukaryota > Metazoa > Echinodermata > Echinoidea > Camarodonta > Strongylocentrotidae > Strongylocentrotus > Strongylocentrotus droebachiensis. The sequence continues at coordinate 9,509 of JAVYIG010006281.1, read as the reverse complement.
GTCGTGCGATTGCATTGTGAAAGAAACGGTGTGGAATCGATCAGAAAAGGTGGATCATCTAGCATATAAGTATTGATGTGTGCTGCAAGGTTCCGGAATCATCAAAATGATAAAACATTTGGCCTAGTCTTGGTAAAGTTACAAGCACTGTACAAATACATATGTATATGGGACTACAGGAACATGTGGCATAAAATCCGTCCCGATTTTTATGCTGTTAAATGCCATATTTCGAATATGAATGCATTTGAAGAGCCATGCTTTTCAGGGAACATTTTGTTTATGATGTTCTTCCATACTTGCATAATAAGAATGATAACGCTCACAAATTATTTGTTACCTCTTCCCAGAACCCGACCTTCTCTTTAAGTATTTTTCCGCTTAATAACAATACTTCAACTCTTTCTTCTTACTCATAATATTTTCAAACATTGATACATCGTTAAAATAATCACCGTCCTGCAGATGCGTAAAGAAGAGGGACCTGTTGGAAGAAAAAAAAATACGGGTAACCGTCTGTAAAAAAAAAAAAAAAATCCACAGGCACAGCCAACACACATAGACTCTATTCGAACTTGTTAACAAACAGTGCACCATCGTATACCCTAACAGAACAGTTTGAGAATAGGCACAAGTTTCAAATCAAAAGTAAATGTAGTTACACTTTATGAAGTTCATGTAGAAGCATGTAACATTTATGTATATGAATATGATATATAAAGCAACAACAACAAACAAACTTGAGAGAAAGAGAGAGGGAGAGAGAGAGGGGAGAGGTAGAGAGCGAGATAAAGAGAGAGAGAGAGAGAGAGAGCAAGGGGGGGATGGGGAAAGGTTGCAGGCGGGAAATGAAACGAGATGAGATATAAATCTACACTTTTCTTTGTGAATACTCGTAAAATACACCCACCCAATCAATGTGTAATGTTTTACTTTCGGCCTTAGTTGATGAAAACAACAACAACAACAAGAACAACCACATATCCGAATAATTATGCAAATGAGAGATTAAAAAATTCTGGTTTTAACCAGCCCCATAACAATTATATTGGATTTTTATCTCCCCTTTCGTATAAATCATTTCAAGTAAATTGCTTTTCCTAGTATATCCAAGAAATAAACAACTTACACTAGATTTAAACAGTGATGTAGTGTATAGGCGGAGGCAATTTCATCATTGGAGGGGGGGGGGGGGGGGTGGGGGGGGGGGGGGTCTTATCCTGTCCACCTCATTCCCCTCTTTTCTCTATTTTGTCCCTCTTTTTTCACTATTCCGTTTGCATTTGGGGGGAGAGGGGTGGGAGCAGGGGCCCCTTGCCCCCTTCCCCGTTTGACTTACTTTACCCAATAATAATAATAATAATAATACAGCATTTATTATGCGCCATCGATCTAGTAAACTATTCTGAGGCGCAGAGGGATAGAATTAGAATGAGATACATCGAGAAATGAGAAGGTGGGAAGAAAAAAATGCATAAATGTACATTCAACATATAATTAACTAAAATAACATGCGAACATAATTGACTTTAGATTCTTTTAAAATGTTTCTAGGGATTCTAGTGATCGGATCCTCAGTGGAAGAGCATTCCAAAGAGATGGCGCTGCAGAAATAAACGCCTTTTCTCCCAGACTAGACATAGTTCTTTGGACTGTTAACTGTTTAGTACCAGAAGAACGGAGATTTCTACCTGGGACATATTTTGTGATGAGATTTCGCAAGTACTGTGGAGCCTGGCCATTCATTACTTTCCATGTGTGGAGTAAAATTTTGTGAACTCTATTCTTTTGGATACTGGCAGCCAGTGTAGACTTTTCAGAACTGGGGTAATGTGGGAAAAGCGAGATGTTCCACTGAGGACCCAAGCAGCAAAAATAATATACTACTAAATGATTTTGTCCTCATGACAATTTCCTTGATTTATTATTACGACCCTGGAAATGCAATTACCTTCCTTTCACCATTTTTGAGCTGGGAATAGATGTGTTAATGCTTTGAGGCTTATATTAAATCCCTTTGCAAAATTACATTGCTTTTAAAATTAATCTCAGATTGAGCCAGAAGGGTGAGAGGCAGTTAGGTTCTATAAAATGCCCTTGAAATGGTCAAATCCATTTCAATATCCATTTCAATGCATTACTTTCCAATTTTTTAAAGTATTTATTAAAGCAATTCTCATACATAAAAATAACACGTATAGACAAAGAATATATAGTAAAATATAATGTATGAGTGAACTCATCAACCAAAATTACTGAACAAAATATCTGTCACTTCTTATTATAAAGGAGGGCGGGGGGGGGGGGGGAGTAGAGATATGAACGATTTTTTTTTTTAAGAGCAGCCACTCATGATAGCAATTACTTTTCATTGTCCTCTTATTTGCATGTAAATCCTCCATTTTAGCTCCTATACAGCTCATAATTTATATCCAATAATTGTGTTATCCCAGACAGCACGTAATAACCATGATGCTCTCATTTTGTCATGGTTCATAACATTATGACAATTAACAAAGTAGGTGAGGCCAGTAAATTAGATTAATTGAGCAGCGCTGCAATAGACCAGCATACTAGCAGACCATATCCGAACTGAAAAATGAAATGAATGAATTTTATATCAACGGAAAGCTTATAAGCCATGGATTACAATAACATCCCTTATATGCTATTTTAGTGTCTGTCAGAGGAGTATCAACTCTCTGAAAACCCCAAATCCAAAGCTTTGAAAAACGGAAGTTGTCGACCTAAAATTTGCTATAGACTTGATGACATCATCTTATGTGGAGTACGCATATTCACAATGACTTTGCATTAATTAAGCATGGCTAATCGCCTCAGCTATATAGGTGAACCGATGGGGTCTACATGTATTATCGTCACTGTAACTTCGGCACAGTTGACCCCTGTTGACCCGTAATTTGGAGGGGTGCGTACAATGAGGTTTTAATTTGCTTCTGCAATAATGATAGGGTAAATACTTTGTATTTCTTTATATTTGTATTTTACATTCATTTAGTTTTCTATTTATATCAAGTTGTATTTTCATCGGATAGGGTCTTTAAATTGGATGCATACTTTTAATCAAAGGATGTTCTGGACAACCGACCTGAAAGCATCCCAAAGCTTGTCCGATATAATAACAAGTAATACATGCAGACTGGATTCTTAGTATTGTAGTTCATTCATTAATAACAGGTTAATGGATTAATCCGTCACCAGGTCGCCAAGAAAGACACATCCATACATTTGAATATGTTAAACTACGATCACAAAGGTTCGTACGAACGATTATTTCGTACGAATCTCCTTGTTTTTTCCATTGTCTTCCCGAATTTCCATTGTCTGAAAATCGTTCGTACGGCGTTCGTAGCAGTTCGTAATGGCATTTGTGACCGAGGCTTAAGTCGGTCTACTAAACGTTGACTAGGCCTACATTACACCCAACCCTGTTACCACCTGTGAGCAATATTATCATTAATATATTTTTTTTTTTAAAGAGGGCATCGAGTAAAAAAGAGAATGCGAAAGAGATCTCTAAAACATCGATGAACAAATTTTAAAATAGAGTGTCAAAATCAGCAAATGAAAGGGACCAATCCATTTGGGAGAGACAGAGAGAGAGAGATATATAGAGAGATATAGAGGTAGAGAGAGATAGAGAGGTAGAGAGAGAGGGGGAGAGAAAGAGGGAAGGTCCTTTAATGCTCTCTTTTCCACGGTACACGTCCTCGTTTCCACGGTAAATAGCCTCGTTGCTGTACGTGACAATATTTTAAGGCCGCATGTAATATGGAAAGCCTCACGCCACAATGAATGTCACTTCATTATATACCGGCTTCAGGTATGTGGTAATTAATTGACTGCGCAGAATGCCTAATCACAAAGGAAATTGCATTGGATCCACTGAACGTTGCACATAGAGGCTTTTGTTTAATCAAAAAGAGAAAGGAAGATAGATAATTGGACGGGGTGCAGTATTGTTTGAATTCAGTTCTTTTCATTGATGGGTATTGTTCTCAGAAGATTGCAGTCAAGGACGGGAAATCGAGCATTACATTAAATTTAGAGAAGCCTAAATTGTAAAACATGATACTGTAAAGGTAAATAGTTAGCTCGTGTAACAAGGAATTACCTGTTTCCAATTTTTTTTAATTTGAATCACTTTTGCAATTTTGTTTCGAATTTAAAGCCAATTTCAAGACAATAGCCTTGTACATCACCTTTGGAAATGTGCGAACATGACAACGACATAGTAATCCAAACCTGATTTCTAAAAGCAGTTGGCCTACAAAAGGGTATTGGAGTTTCCCTTATTATAATTTAATTTATCGATCGTGTTTTTAATGGATTTTAAAGGCGTCGTTTAACAATGTTAAATCTGAGATGCACGGCCCTACGTGTTATCAGTGTCTGTGATATGGTGTAATATTGAAGCCCTAAAAAAAAATTCTCACTTTAAAATGATCAAGAAGTGCCCCAAAAAAGAAGAAAAAAAATCTTTGAGCGACCGCTTTTTACCACACTTGTTTTCACCAGTAGACTATAGTGTTATGAAAACCGTTTGGCAAACGCAAAATTTCGTTTCGATTTCCGATCATAAATATCTTGATAATCAGACAGGCGATCGGCTTGTAAAAGTCATGGAGTTCCTGACTGACCTAAAGGTTTATAATTATCATTGCTGCGTGAGCTAAATCCAGGATTTTGTTTCAGAATCTGAGTCAAAGTTAATTACCGGATCCCTTTAATGAGCCCTAGGGTGCGTTTATTGGGTCTTGCCACTAGACGTGACAGTGTATATCGTACCCCACTATCATACCCCACTATCGAACCCCACTATATGATCGTGATTTGCGGGATGTCGCGTTTATCGCCGGTCTCTTCACGACTCACAATAAAGGCCTTGTCTTTGCACAGCTGCTCTGCGCCGTTTGACCCGGGAAGCAGACAGTTTCTCGGAGGTCAACTTCACACACATGCTTGTACAACAACATGACACAACACATGGCGCGCTTGCCTCCGAACCTGAAATTAACATGGGAGGTCCGATTTGTATGTGGGGTTCAAAACAGCTTTGCGTTTATCATCTCTCAAAAACGTGATTCTGGCTGTATGTCACATTAAAAACACCTCTTTGCGTCTTTAGATATGCCCATATCTAAAGACCTTTAAAAAAGGCTTTGCGTTTATCACCTTCTAAATTTGCCTGAAAGACGTTTGAGAAACCTGATTCTAGCCAAAAATTTGGTCAATAAACGCACCTCTAGTGAACTTTAGCCAAACGGCCTTTTTGGCGGGGATTCTCGAGCCAAGAGCTGCTCAACGTACATGACTGATGACGGTCTCGTGAAACGCTGCCCATGGCCTCTTGAATGAGAGTCGACAACCTTCTTACATACACCACACACTATGAACATGACGGACAAAGAAAGGGGGACAAAATATACAGTTCCTCAGGTAGACAAAGGAACATCCCTTCACTGCTATTATGTAAAAATGTGTAGAACAGGTGAATGTGCATGTGACACCTGTTCTACACATTTTTACATAATAGAAATGAAGGGATGTTCCTTTGTCTACCTGAGGAACTGTATATTTTGTCCTCTTTCTTTGTCCGTCATGTTCATAGTGACAGTGTTCTCAAAGAAGTGTTGTGGCCTCATGTACAATGTCCATGAATAGATCAAGCTTTGTTCGCATTTTGAGATTTTTAATGACGCCTATAAATATTATTTCATTAATTAGATCGTTGCGCACTGTCATTGTTTAGAGATTAATTGAATTATCAACATTATGAGATTACAGGTGTAATCTATTGAGGTTGTTTATACCAGTGACATATAGCTTGAGTGGCGGCCATCAAGGGAGGATGGTGAGGAGGGGGGGGGGGGGGATTAGTGCATCTTGGATGAAACGATTTTACTCGATGCCTGAAGTACAAATTAAAGGGGCATTGATCAGTATGTGAGAGTCCTATACGATGTCGGCTATCTTCTTTTCTCATCCTTTTACCAATCTATGATCTACCTGTCCTCCTTCTCTCTCTCTCTCTCTCTCTCTCTCTCTCTCTTGCCCTCTCGCCCCTCCTCTCTCTCTTCCTCGCTTTCCGACTTCTCTCTCCCATTCCCCCTCTCTCTCTCTCTCTCTCTCTTCCTCTCTCGCTTTCTTTCCTTTCCTCTCTCGCTTTCTTTCCTTACCTCTCACTTCCCCCCTCTTTGCCCTTGGATAATTTCAGCTGAGGACCAGAAGGAGCTGATTAAATAAATGCTTCCCCTCGACATAACTAACGTTGTGTATCACTTTAAAGGGGGTGTTAACTGACGAGACTACATATACGTCTTTCCCGTGGTCTGACTCGGGGGCCAATCGGGTACAGGTGTATAACAAACGCGAAAGAAACCGAAGCGTGAGGAGAACTTCGGTCTGTTTCGCAAAAGCTGACCATATTTTAGAGATTAAGTCGCTGACTATCGTTAATCAAGTCCATTCGTTTACGTGTAGTTGTCCAGAAGGAGACGTAGATGGCGTTCGCCTGTATTAGTCAGTTTACACCCCCTTTAAAGTGATACACAACGTTAGTTATGTTGAGGGGGAAGCATGTCGTGTGGGATGTATTGGCAGGATTCGCAGGGCTTCAGAAGAATCTGGAGGAACCGCGACGTGATCGCTGATATATGGGCCCTTTTGCTAAAAAATTGGGAAACAGTTGCGGGATTACATAAAACGATGTTGATGACTTAACTATTCATTGGGGTATATTCCCTTTGTTTTTTTGTTCTTTTGTAGGTGGTATTCCTGTCGCTTCTGATTCTTGCATACACTGATCGGGACCAAGGCAAGGAGCCGACCGATGCGCCTGCCAACCAGGCGTGTGTACAAGGTAAGTGTCCCCAGGTTTCGGCTAGCATCAGACCTTATCGATACAGCCCACGTGACAAGGGCCTAAAAGAATGACAACACGCGAGACCGACAAAACAACTGAACACATAATTAGAAAGAGCACTGACGAACTGCCCCTTCCCCAATAAAATATAAACGAGGTTTATTTCTAATTCGATACCAGTGATTTACGTATGTTGCTGAAATGACATGATTTTCCGGGATTTATTCTCACTTTTTGGTAAATTATACTTTTAAGAAGCATAGTTACATGTCAGGGCCCGCAGAACGGGAGGGCTCGGGGGGGGGGGGGGGGGGTGGCACCTCACTTGTTTGAAAAAGTATGAAAAAGAGAAATAGAAACGAAGGAACAATAGTGACCTGGACCTGCCAATGAAACAAATGAAGCACCAAAATATGCTCATCTGATCGTAATAACTTGTTTGAAAAAGTATGAAAAAGAGAAATAGAAACGAAGGAACAATAGTGACCTGGACCTGCCAGTGACACAAATGAAGCACCAAAATATGCTCATCTGATCGTAATCAAATGCCTAAAACCCTTGAACTTTCCCCGCTCCACCCCCTGGACCCCAGCAGGAGCCCTAAGGCGACCCCTGGATGCTCATTGGCCGTAATTAAATGCCTTAAACCCCTGAGCTTCTGGGGGATATGCCCCTGGACAGAACCGAGACCCCTGAGGTGGACCCCAGGATGGTCATGCCTTAAGCCCCTGTGTTTCTTGGGGCTCCGCCCCCTGGATTCCACGCCAATTAGTGACCTGCCAGTGTCACAAATAAGGTATCAAAATATGCTCATCTGACCGTAATTAAATGCTTATACTCCCCGAACCTCCGCCCATTACCCCTGGAACCCACGCCAATTTATGCTCTACTAAATATTTAAGCCCGTCTCCCTCCCCACTTTGAAAAAACGTTCTTTGGGGCCTGCATTTAACATGACAGTCAGAGTGTTGGTGATGCGGATTTTTTTTCCTGCCCCCAAACGTTTTTGCTTATTCCGACACTGATAAAGAGAAGATTCTTAAGATAGAAAGTTCCGAAAACAACACTGAGACCGACGCGACGGTCCATGAGACTGAAGACCTACACAACCGAAAATAGCAATGAAATGGGTATAAATAAAGATACAGAGAGACAGAAAGAGCGAGAGAAAAATGTTCACAAAACTGACAACCCACCGTAAACCGACAACAAAAAGATCACCAGTTTCGAGTCTATTGGATTATCGTGTGTGCATTGGGTTTTTACAGACGTGTATCAATCAGATATGATTATTTACGTCTGGGGAACGACCTTTAATTGTCACCATCCGAAAGACGTGACTCAGCTTTGAACCTGCGTCCTCGGCTGAATCAGTTTGTAACTTCCACTTTTAGCTCATGGATCACAGGCGCACACCACAACGCCTATCGGTCTTGCCCGTTGTAGCCTCAACACAATGTATGTACATAACAAATTATGTACAAAAGTAGCTAAATCTTATTATTTATTTATGGAAAACGATATCGTAAATATCTAAAACGGTTCAGTAGATAATCATACCTATATAAATTAATTGATGTTTTTTTAAAACCTGGAAAACAGGTAACAAAAAATAAAACAAGGCAATATTCAAAAAGTTGTGTCTTTGCCATGGTAACCTACTGTCACATGGCACGAGATATTGATGAATGTATATAGGACACAAGGTTGAAAGTCATTACTTAGTTGGCGAAGCGGAGAAACGGAGCTAAATGATTCATCGCTTTTAATGAATCAACACGAAGGCTATTTCTTAGCAACAAGCAATCATTAATACGAGTCTGTCAATGTTCAAGTAAAATATGTTTATACATTTTTGAAATAGTAATAATAAAAAAGAAAGAAAGAAATAACAGATTATTAAACATATTTTATTGTCAATATTCTGTGTTTATTCCTCTTCATGGATGCGAGGTAAAACATTCTTCAGTAATTAAAACGAATAGAAAAATAGACGTTTTATCACACAACTATGACAATGTATAGGTAAGCTGTAATCGAAATGATTTTCGTGTCATCTAAATGAAGCTATAGACACTTTCGTCTTTCTGAATAGATAAAGGAAGCCGATAGTTTGACACAAACAGAACAGCTGTCGAAGTTCCACCCTTCATATTATATTCAAATACTTTTCGTTGCATGAATGTTCATGTAGATGTATATTTTGTTTCCCTTTTAAAGACTTCTATTAACAAAAACAAAGTGTGTTGGAACATAAAGAAGTCAGAATAGGAGTTCGATATCAAATAATATATAAAGACTAAAATTTGACGTCTTGGTATGTCAAGTTCAGTTATCACACCGACATCAAATATCGACCCTTGAATCTACTTCAAAAGAAGTAAAAGCTTACATTGTCCTTGAAAGTTCTTTTTTTTTAAATCTAGGATTGCATTCAAACAACATTTAAAATATCATCAATTAATATGCATTGCCAAATTGATATTTTGTATGCTTAGTATATGACAATTGCGCATAACAAAAGAAGAAGATCAAGAAGAAGAAGAAGAAGAATAAGAAGAAGAAGAAGAGAAGAAGAAGAAGAAGAAGAAGAAGAAGAAGAAGAAGAAGAGAGGAGGAGGAT
>JAVYIG010006280.1:0-120765 GCA_035222895.1 Strongylocentrotus droebachiensis | reverse complement strand
TGGCAACAACTAATGTATGCAGTTCTGATTATTTCTATCGAAATATTATTATTCTTATCAGGTGAATAAAATAATTTGTATTGAGGCACTTTACAAAGACTTATGCATTAAATTTGGTTACATTACGAAATGGCCTATATTACAAGCTCTATTTTGTTTTGGGATATGAGCATGCGCATAATTGCAGGCCCAGCAAATTGTGTCTGCTGTGCTTGCGGTGAGTTATTGAATACTAGTGCTTGGAAGATGAGATTATGATGATGTCTATTGTAATTTACTATGAATTTTGTTGTAATAGTATGTATTAAAATGATAATATTAACAGTGATTGTCTCGATTGGTCTAAATATCACAGAGCGAATGAAATGATCTTCGTGCAATGACGATACTCTCTTTAAGTTCAGTTTAGATAAGCCCCATACGTTCAACTTTTTGTTAGGCTAGGCCTGTTCCCTAGTAAGTATTACTTTTTAGCTCATGATAATTTATGTAGGCCCCCTATAGCCTTTGTATAGGTCTAGATCTATTTTGGGCGTATGAAACTGGAAAGCAGGGACTATACTTAAATGACTACATCCTCGGCTATTAATGATAATTAAAAAAGATGTTGACTGTTCATGATTAGGAGCAAGCCACTCCAGCAAAGCGTAGAGAGTCGTAGACAGAAATAACCGTCTGATATGGGTCATTTCTTTAATAAAACTGACATTTGTTGACATTCCCCATATACAGACGGTAACCCAGAGATCTCGTACCGTGGGGGGTAATCTGGCCAATCCAGCTGCCACTTAATTATGGTGATATGATTTTCACTATTAAGATTTAGATTTTCTGATTTATAAATCAGATATAAATTAAGTAGGTCTAGGGTCTATAGATCTATATTGTACTCCTATTTACACTAAATAATAATAATTGACCTATCATACAAATGCGAAATTTTTGGACTTACTTATATGATTTATCCAATTTTTTTCTCCGAACCGTGAAACGTACCGTTCATCCATTCAAATTAGTAATCTATGACATCACCCGGCCGATATATTTCCGGGTCGTACCTACCAAAACAAAGCGAATGGCCAATCAGAGCACTCGTTTCGTATTGGGTTTATGAATATTCATATATCACTAGGTTGACTAGTACGTAGCTATTGGACGTTCGAAAAGAAAAAAATAATATTCATTAATTAAAACCGTTAAAGATGGATGACAACGAATCATGTCGACTATGAGACTTTCTCGGATTAATCATTAAAGGTAATAAAAAGTTTTGGGAATTTTTTAAAATTGGGTGGATATAGTGATTCTTTACAATTTTGATGTATTTGGATGCCTATGTGGATGTATTATAAGCACTAGAAATTTAGCCCCTAAAACACTTCTGCTTTCGAGAAAAATCAAATATAAAAATTTACTGATGCTCCCGGTAAATTGTGATAAATTTCAAATAGCGCCTACGGCCGTACAATGGTAGCTGCGACTATGAAAATCTTAGAATATGTAGTTGTGATATATAATTTCCAAACGGGAGTAGCTAATCGGTCAATTTTGGTCAAGAAACATCGTTTTATAGTTTTATTAATATCTTGACCTTGAGAGGGAGCTATACAACATAAAGAGTTTATTTTTTACAATTTTATTATTTTAGACTTGATTTCGACCGCGACAATGATCACTGTATATTGTAGGATTGCATATGCTTCTAATATGTTCATTTGAACCAAGTTCATGACCCCATACCAAAACTTTGTATTACCTTTAATTTAGGAGATAAATGAGCAAGCTATCGTAAGTCAAAGCCATATTTGTTTGTTATTTTTTATAGTTTTATTAGCCTATTGTAATATTGCAGCAAAAGTGCATTTATGAGGATGTAAAGAGTGAAAATCTCGTTGCATATCTCATTCATCGCGGTCCTGCCGAACCGAACCATTTGTTCCACTAGTACGGCATATGCCGTACTTCAGTCTAAGAGAGTCGATGCTAATGTGTATTGACCTCTAGCACTGCATGCTTGCTGTGAGGCGGGTATTATTATACCTATACACAAATATACACACCACACATTATTGCATAGACTCTACACAGTCATGTCATCAATTGTTACAGTGGTGTTTAAAATGTTGAGAATCAAAAGCACAGCTTTTACTACACAGCCAGGATAGTAATGCACCTATGTGTGATTAATAGCTGTGTTGATTTTGTTTTGATCTGAAAATTCTGAACTCGATCAATGTAAAGTAGACCGAAAATTAAAGAGAGGAGCCGACCTTACCCGAATAAGAGGCTAACGAACAAAAAGAGACAAAAATTTATAGTCTAAATATAAGTGGACAGAAATGATTGTCTGGTATGGGGATCGATCCGGAAGTGTGTAATAAAACTGATCCCCATACATAAAGGGTAACCTTGCCGCACTTTTTGCCAGAATCCGGTGACAAGTTTGCTTTATGTTTTTCTAGACTTAAATGTAGCTTGATTTAGAAAAAAAATAATGATTGGAAAGAAAGTAGATCTGATTTTCAAATACTGTTCTATAAAATTACATCCAAAATATTTGTAAAACATCAAAATATAAGGACTTAATTTCAGGTAACCTACAAGTACATTATGTAATTCTCTTGAAGCTACTGCGCACAATGATATCGGCAATCACACAGAAACTGCATTGCGTAACCTCCCCTCACTAACCAGTACAATCAAGACTTCAGTCTCTGTGTAGAGGCAGTCAGTGGAGCCTGACATAGTCTCTTTGGAACAATCATCAATATCAGAAACTAATTGAAGCTTACGGAAATAAAATGGGAAAATCCACCCTGATATTTTTGATGAGTAGAAATAAAAGGAGAATTTATAAAGTGACAAGTGAAATTGACAATTTTGAGGAACAACTGATAAATATTTATTAAGAAAATTATAAATATTTACATTTACATTTTGCAAAATTTTATGAAAAATGTTGGTTTTATTTAATACCGTCCTTCCTTGCATGTGCATGATTTCTAGCGGTACAATGCTCTTTGATTTTTGTTATGGTATGGTACACAACATCATTGACTCGGAGAACAATGGAATAATAATTACAATAAACACCTTGAAACTTTATTTGTTATCTAATCAAATGCTAGCTACTTTGTATATGATCGGTCCATTTTACATTTACTTTCTGTTTAATGTCTTAATTAAATGTGTTTTTTTGTCAATTAAAATTTATCAAATTGAATTGAAGTTTTCCTTCGCATTATGATAATTATGTTATATTGCGATCTTACAAAATTTCAAAATTTCAAATGGGGGGGGGGGGCACCTGGGGCAACATACAATTTTGGGGTTCATGCCCAGATGCCTTAGCTACATATGCTACTGATTGCACACTAACTTTTCATAAATATGTTTGATATAGATTCAAATATCACATGTTACTTATATCTCTTTTTATTTATACAGATCTCATACAACAGGCTGCCATATGATCCGGTGGTCACGTGAGTAAATCGCTCCATCATGCTTCAACTAAAACAATCAGCTTGTCATTTTATTGTAAAAGGGATAATAGTCTGAAGATGATTGAATTTAATTTATTGATAGCTTCAAGAACATGAAAGAAGACTGAATTGGGGTAGAAGTGAAAAAAGTTTTACGAGCTCTCTCATTCTTTTAATTCCAATGTGGAACAATTTCTCTTAAAATAGCTCAATATCCTTGACTTTACAAGGCTTGATTAACAACTGTTAACTTGAAATCATTGTAATGCAGCTTTTAGACAGGGTCAGGGATTCTGTTAAAGGTAAAGACCAGTATTGGAAATGCCCCAATTTCAAAAAATGAAATGGAAGCTCTTTATTACCAATCATGTGAAAGAATATGTTTTGACTAATACATGATAATAAAAAAATTGCCGGGAACTTACCGCCTACTAATTGATATATTTGGTAAATTAGTTTATCTATTGGACTGTGAGAGATAAACGCACGTGTCGTGCACGTGTGCGTAGTCCCATATACATCTTTCTGTGTACAGTGCTTGTAACTTTACGAAGACTGGGCCAAATTTCTTATCAGTTTGATGATTCCAGAACCTTGCAGTACACATATATGCTAGATGATCAACCTTTTCTGATCGATTCCACAACGTTTCTTTCACAATGCAATCGCATGACCATAACTAGTCTTTATCTTTAATGTAGATATTGAGAGAATGTGGGTGTTTTGGGGTCAAAGCTTGTATAATATTCTATAAAAACTACATGTACATGTAATAGAAAGGTTGTGATTCATGAAATTACATTTAATAATCATATAATCTACCTACTGGTATAACTTTACTATGACTTTTTTCTGTAAGGCCCAGTAAGTAACTCAATCAATATTCTGAAAATAGATTCATGAGATATCTGCATTTTCAATACTGATGGTAATATCATGGATTGCCAAGGGTATTGGTTCATATCTAATGAAGAAAGCTATACAACTAAAATAACAATATGTGTGATAGGTATATCGCAGCTTTTGAATTGTAAAAGGAATTGCCTTACCAAGTGGTATAGGTTGGTTCACCATTGAAGTCTTTCATGATATTTTACCATGATCCTAAATTAATCTCATGTAATTAAAAAATAATAATGAGATTGATGAACTTTGATGTTGACATTTTGAATACTAAACATTAATGATAGTATTCTAGAAACTTTCAGTCATTTTAGACCTATTGCTAAACAGTTTCTTTCCTTAAATAATCATGGGTGAATGTTAAAGGTAATACAAAGTTTTGGGAGATTTTGAAAATTGGGTGGCTAGTGATTCTTTACAATTTTGATATATTTGGATGCCCCTGTGGATGTATTATAAGCACTAGAAAATTAAGCCCCTAAAACACTTCTGCTTTCAAGAAAAATTGAATATAAAAATTTACCGGTGCTCCCGGTAAATTTTGATAAGTTTCAAATGGCGCCTATTGCCGTACAATGGTAGCTGCGACCATGAAAATCTCAGAATATGTAGTTGTGATGTACAATTTCCAAACAGGAATAGCTAATCGGTCGATTTTAGTCCAGAAATATTGTTTCATAGCTTAAATAATATCTTGACCTTGAGAGGGAGCTTTACAACATAAAGAGTTTACTATTTACAATTGTATAACTTTAGACTTGATTTCAACCACGACAATGACCACTGAATATTGTAGGATCGCATATGCTTACTTCCAATATGTTCATTTGAACCGAAGTCACCATAACCATAACCCCATACCAAAACTTTGTATTACCTTTAAATAGTATATGAAGTGGAGAAACAAAATCTATGACTTGTTTAAAAAGTTCATAACTGCAACGTAGAGAATACAATTGTGAATACAATATCTTTTTGGGTATTCTCCAGCAGGCAGACGTGAAATAAGAGCTACCATCATACAAGGACTCCCAGTATACAACATATTCTAAATTCATCTGTAAAACCAGCATTCCTGCCTTCCTGCCTAATTCACACCATATTCACCGCCAGCATTCCTGCCTTCCTGCCTTTCCCGCCGCATTCACACCAGATTCACCACCAGATTCACCACCAGCATTCCTGCCTTCCTGCCTTTCCCGCCGCATTCACACCAGATTCACCACCAGATTCACCACCAGCATTCCTGCCTTTCCCGCCGCATTCACACCAGATTCACCACCAGATTCACCGCCAGCATTCCTGCCTTCCTGCCTTTCCCGCCGCATTCACACCAGGTACACCACCAGATTCACCACCTGCATTCCTGCCTTTCCCGCCGCATTCACACCAGATTCACCACCAGATTCACCACCAGCATTCCTGCCTTTCCCGCCGCATTCACACCAGATTCACCACCAGATTCACCACCAGCATTCCTGCCTTTCCCGCCGCATTCACACCAGATTCACCACCAGATTCACCGCCAGCATTCCTGCCTTCCTGCCTTTCCCGCTGCATTCACACCAGGTACACCACCAGAACCACCACCAGATTCACCACCAGCATTCCTGCCTTCCTGCTTTTCCCGCCGCATTCACACCAGATTCACCACCAGCATTCCTGACCCATTCACACCAGATTCACCACTTCGTCTGCCTTCCCAACAGGTACCGTTTCTTGATAGTCTATTCACTTATTAGTTTCCATCATTTGTACCATTATTATTTGATGTCCTTGTATAGCTCTTATTTTACGTGGATTATATAGTGTTGCTTCCCATGGCAAGAGGTTCATTGTTGACAAAATTTAATGTATGGATGGTTAACATTGAACAAGAAATGTTCCATTTGTCTTCCTAAAATGGTCCTTATGACCTATATTCACATTCTTGCCTCTTTCCCCATTACCTACTTCCATATCACATTACGTCCATATTCCAATGTTTTACATGATGTGGTTTCCTAGTTCCACAATGCCGCGGAATGTCACTTCCCTTGTATCCAATTCAGTTTACATATATATATTTTTTTCATATAATTATAAGAATGCCATTCTATGGCTAAAAAAATTGACCTGGGGTTGTGAAGTGTCTAGGTTCATGGTCCAGCAAAGCATTTATGTTCTTGGGCAAGACATTAACCTATATAATTTCCATTGTCAATTTCATTATTGTTAATTATATCCCTTTCTACATCTCTGATTTAGAATCATGCCATTCTATAGCTAAAAGAATGGACCATGGGCTGTGAAATGTCTGAGTTTACGTTCGAGCAAAGCAGTTATGTCCTTGGGCAAGACATTAATCTATATATTTTCCATTGTCAATTTCATAATGTTAATTCATATCCCTTTCTAAGTCTCTGAATAAGAATTTGTTCTCATAAACATGCCATTCTTTGGTATAAACAATTGACCTGGGGTTGTGAAGTGTCTTGGTTCATGGTCCAGCAAAGCATTTATGTCCTTGGGAAAGACATTAATCTATATATTTCCCATCGTCAGTTACTTTATTTCCAATTATATCCCTTTTATGTCTCTGATTAGGTATAAACATGCCATTCTTTGGTATAAACAATTGACCTGGGGTTGTGAAGTGTCTGGGTTCATGGTCCAGCAAAGCATTTATGTCCTTGGGAAAGACATTAATCTATATATTTCCCATCGTCAGTTACTTTATTTCCAATTATATCCCTTTTATGTCTCTGATTAGGTATAAACATGCCATTCTTTGGTATAAACAATTGACCTGGGGTTGTGAAGTGTCTTGGTTCATGGTCCAGCAAAGCATTTATGTCCTTGGGAAAGACATTAATCTATATATTTCCCATCGTCAGTTACTTTATTTCCAATTATATCCCTTTTACGTCTCTGATTAGGTATAAGCATGCCATTCTTTGGTATAAACAATTGACCTGGGGTTGTGAAGTGTCTGGGTTCATGGTCCAGCAAAGCATTTATGTCCTTGGGAAAGACATTAATCTATATATTTCCCATCGTCAGTTACTTTATCTCAAATTATATCCCTTTTTACGTCTCTGATTAGGCATAAACATGCCATTCTTTGGTATAAACAATTGACCTGGGGTTGTGAAGTGTCTGGGTTCATGGTCCAGCAAAGCATTTATGTCCTTGGGAAAGACATTAATCTATATATTTCCCATCGTCAGTTACTTTATTTCCAATTATATCCCTTTTATGTCTCTGATTAGGTATAAACATGCCATTCTTTGGTATAAACAATTGACCTGGGGTTGTGAAGTGTCTGGGTTAATGGTCCAGCAAAGCATTTATGTCCTTGGGGAAAGACATTAATCTATATATTTCCCATCGTCAGTTACTTTATTTCAAATTATATCCCTTTTTACGTCTCTGATTAGGCATAAACATGCCATTCTTTGGTATAAACAATTGACCTGGGGTTGTGAAGTGTCTGGGTTCATGGTCCAGCAAAGCATTTATGCCCTTGGGAAAGACATTAATCTATATATTTCCCATCGTCAGTTACTTTATTTCCAATTATATCCCTTTTATGTCTCTGATTAGGTATAAACATGCCATTCTTTGGTATAAACAATTGACCTGGGGTTGTGAAGTGTCTTGGTTCATGGTCCAGCAAAGCATTTATGTCCTTGGGAAAGACATTAATCTATATATTTCCCATCGTCAGTTACTTTATTTCCAATTATATCCCTTTTATGTCTCTGATTAGGTATAAACATGCCATTCTTTGGTATAAACAATTGACCTGGGGTTTTGAAGTGTCTTGGTTCATGGTCCAGCAAAGCATTTATGTCCTTGGGCAATACATTAAGCTATATATTTCCCATTGTCAGTTACTTTATTTCCAATTATATCCCTTTTATGTCTCTGATTAGGTATAAACATGCCATTCTTTGGTATAAACAATTGACCTGGGGTTGTGAAGTGTCTGGGTTAATGGTCCAGCAAAGCATTTATGTCCTTGGGGAAAGACATTAATCTATATATTTCCCATCGTCAGTTACTTTATTTCAAATTATATCCCTTTTTACGTCTCTGATTAGGCATAAACATGCCATTCTTTGGTATAAACAATTGACCTGGGGTTGTGAAGTGTCTGGGTTCATGGTCCAGCAAAGCATTTATGTCCTTGGGCAATACATTAAGCTATATATTTCCCATTGTCAATTTCATTATTGTCAATTATTTCCCATTCTAAGTCTCCAAATACATATATTTCTTCAAATAAAAATGCCATTCTATAGCTACAAGAATGGACCTTCAGTTGAGAAATGTCTGGGTATATGGTACAGCAAAGCAGTTATGTCCTTGGGCAAGACATTAAGCTAATACATTTCCCATTGTCAATTTCATAATGTTAATTCATATCCCTTTCTAAGTCTCTGAATAAGAATTTGTTCTAATAAACATGCCATTCTGTGTTACAAAAAAATTGACCTGGGGTTGTGAAGTGTCTGGATTCATGGTCCTGCAAAACATTCATGTCCTTGGGCAAGACATTAATCTGTATATTTCCCATTGTCAATTTCAAAATGTTAATTTATATCCCTTTCTAAGTCTCTGATTAAGCATAGATTTTTTCTTTAATACTTTTCATTTTTTGGTATAAAAAATTAACCTGGGGTTGTGGAATGTCCTAGTTCATGGTCCAGCAAAGCATTTATGTCCTTGGGCAAGACATTAATCTATACATTTTCCATTGTCATTTTCACAAAGTCAATTATATCCCTTTTTAAGTCCCTTTCTAAGTCTTTGATTAATAAACATGCCATTCAATAGGTAAAAGAATTGACCCGGGGTTGTGATATATCTGGGTTCATGGTCCAGCAATGCATTTATGTCCTTGCGCAAGACATTAAGCTCTATATTTCCCATTGTCAATTTCATTGTTTCAATAATATGGCTTTCCAAGTCTCTGATTTTTAACTCATTCCATTTTATACCTAAAAGAATGGACCTTGGGTTGTGAAATGTCTGGGTTCATGGTCCAGCAAAGCATTTATGTCCTTGGGAAAGACATTAATCTATGTATTTCCCATTGTCAATTTCCCTTTTTTTTTTTTATCCCTTTCTACGTCTCTGGTTAAATATATATTTTTTCTTTAAAACACTCCATTCTTTGGTATAAACAATTGACCTGGGGTTGTGAGGTGTCTGAGTTCATGGTCCAGCAAAGCATTCATGTCCTTGGGCAAGATATTAATCTATTTATTTCCCATTGTCAATTTTAAAATGTTAATTTATCCCGGAAAATTTATATCCCTTACTACGTCTCTGATTACGTATATTTTTTTAATTAAACATGCCATTCTATAGCTACAAAAAGTTACTGAGGTTGTGAAATGTCTGGGTTCATGGTCCAGCAAAGCATTTATGTCCTTGGGCAAGACATTAATCTATACATTTCCCATTGTCAATTTCATTATTGTCAATTATATCCCTTTCTAAGTCTCTAAATACATATATTATAAAAATGCCATTCTATAGCTACAAGAATGGACCTTCAGTTGAGAAATGTCTGGGTATATAGTACAGCAAAGCAGTTATGTCCTTGTGCAAGACATTAAGCTATATATTTCCCATTTTCAATATCATAATGTTAATTCATATCCCTTTCTAAGTCTCTGAATAAGAATTTGTTCTAATAAACACTCCCATTCTTTGGTATAAACAATTGACCTGGGGTTGTGAAGTGTCTGGATTCATGGTCCAGCAAAGCATTTATGTCCTTGTGCAAGACATTAATCTATATATTTCCCATTGTCAATTTCAAAATGTTAATGTACAGTGCGTCCCAGAAAAAACGAAACCGAGAATTATCAATGTTTTATCATAACTTAGTCATATTTATAATTAAAAATAAACATTTTTGGAAAGCTTAGATCCTCCTCTTTCATTCAATGCAACTCATATGATGCATATTTCACGCATGAATGATTAAAATGAATTTGAAGAGAGTAAACCATAAAGTCATTTGGCGGACGGTTTCTGAATTTCAAAGAGAAAATCACATTTCTAGAAAGTTGAGTTTTTGCCCTTTCATATGACACCTCAACCTGGAAAATGAGCAAGGAATGACATAGTTCTGTGTGTTTAAAGTAGTGCTTGCATTTCCATAATTTTATCAAACAAATTCGTTTTCACTACATGGCTGATTGTCAACTAAACTGAGTTAAGTCTGTTGTTAATTCTGTTGGTTGCTACGGCAGGCAGCAAGTGAAAACGAATTTGTTTAATGAAATTATGGAAATGCAAGCACTACTTTAAACAAAGAGAACTTTGTTATTCCTAGCTCATTTTTCCTAACTAAGGTGTCATATGAAAGGGCAGAAACTCAAATTTCTAGAAATTTGATTTTCTCTTTGAAATTCAGATATCGTCCGCCAAATGACTTTTTGGTTTCCTCTCTTCAAATTGATTTTAATCACTTATCCATGAAATATGCATTATATGAGTTGCATCAAATGAAAGAGGAGGATCTAAGCTTTCCAGAAATGTGTCATTTATCAATTACAATTGTGATTAAGTTATAATAAAACATCAATAAATCTCGGTTTCGTTTTTTCTGGGACGCACTGTATATCCCTTTCTAAGTTTCTGGTTAAGTATTTGTTGTCATAAACATGCCATTCTTTGGTATAAACAATTGACCTGGGGTTGTGAAGTGTCTGGGAAAATGGTACAAATAAAGCAGTTATGTCCTTGGGTAAGACATTAATCTGTATATTTCCCATTGTCAATTTCAAAATGTTAATTTATATCCCTTTCTAAGTCTCTAATTAAGCATAGATTTTTTCTTTAAAACTTTCCATTTTTTGGTTTCAAAAATTAACCTGGGGTTGTGAAATGTCCTAGTTCATGGTCCAGCACAGCATTTATGTCCCTAGGCAAGACATTAATCTATACATTTCCCATTGTCATTTTCATAATGTCAATTATATCCCTTTTTAAGTCCCTTTCTAAGTCTCTGATTAATAAACATGCCATTCAATAGGTAAAAGAATTGACCCGGGGTTGTGATATATCTGGGTTCATGGTCCAGCAATGCATTTATGTCCTTGCGCAAGACATTAAGCTATATATTTCCCATTGTCAATTTCATAATGTTAATTTATATCCCTTTTTACGTCTCTGATTAGGTATAAACATGCCATTCTTTGGTATAAACAATTGACCCGGGTTTAGTGTCAGGGTTCATGGTCCAGCAAAGCATTCATGTCCTTGGGCAAGACATTAAGCTATATATTTCCCATTGTCAATTTCATAATGTCAATTTCATAATGTTAATTTATATCCCTTTTAACGTCTCTGATTAGGTATAAACATGCCATTCTTTGGTATAAACAATTGACCCGGGTTTAGTGTCAGGGTTCATGGTCCAGCAAAGCATTCATGTCCTTGGGCAAGACATTCATCAATATATTTTCTATTGTCAATTTCATTATTGTCAATTATATCCCTTTTTAAGACTCTGAATAATTACATATTTTTTCATATAAAAATGCCATTCTATGGCTAAAAGAATTGACCTGGAGTTGTGAAGTATCTGAGTTCATGGTCAAGCAAAGCATTTACGTTCTTGGGCAAGACATTAATCTATATATTTCCCATTGTCAATTATATGGCTTTCTGAGTCTCTGATTTATAAACATACCATTCTAAAGCTAAAATAATTGACCTGGGGTTGTGAAGTGTCTGGATTCATGGTCCAGCAAAGCATTTATGTCCTTAGGCAAGACATTAATCTATATATTTCCTATCGTCAATTTCATAATTTTAATCTATATCCCTAAGTCTCTGATTTATAAACATACCATTCTAAAGCTAAAAGAATGGACCTGGGATTGTGAAATGTCTGGGTTCATGGTCCAGCAAAGCATTTATGTTCTTGGGCAAGACATTAATCTATATATTTCACATTGTCAATTTCAAAATGTTCATTTATATCCCTTTCTAAGTCTCTGATTAAGAATTTGTTCTCATAAACATGCCATTATTTGGTATCAACAATGGACCTTGGGTTGTAAAGTGTCTGGGTTCAAGGTCCAGCAAAGCATTCATGACCTTTGTCAAGACATTAATCTATATAATTATTTCCCATTGTCAGTTACCTAACTTCAAACTATATCCCTTTTTAATTTAAGTATATACATATGCCATTCTTTAGCTAAAAGAATTGACCTTGGGTTGTAAAGTGTTTTGGTTCATGGCCCAACAAAGCAATAATATCTTTGGGCAAGAAATTTATTGATATGTGCTATTGTATATTCTACATTTTGTCCCTATCCTTTCTTATAATTCAAAATACACAATGCCACGTAAAGCCTTCACATCTAGATGTCAGTAGCTGACAGGGTTAAACAACATTGATAAACAGTGGTAGCTATTGGAAGTCTGTACAGTTGATGCCGGAAAGGAAATATGTAGATATCAGTAGCTGACAGGGTTAAACAACATTGGTTAGCAGTGGTAACTGTTGGAAGACTGTACAGTTGATGCCGGAAAGGAAATATGTAAATATCAGTAGCTGACAGGGTTAAACAACATTGGTTAGCAGTGGTAACTGTTGGAAGTCTGTACAGTTGATGCTGGACAGGAAATATTGAGATGTCAGTAGCTGACATGGTTAAACAACATTGGTTAGTAGTGGTAGCTGTTGGAAGTCTGTACAGTTGCTGCCAGAAAGGAAATATTGAGATGTCAGTAGCTGACAGGGTTAAACAACATTGGTTAGCAGTGGTAGCTGTTGGAAGTCTGTACAGTTGATGCCAGAAAGGAAATATTTAGATTTGGCACCAAGCAGGCATGATAATGAGCAGAGGGATAGATGGTCTTTCCTTCTTTTACCCTCATGAGGTCCTCCAAATAACTCGTGCAGGGGCACAGCGACCGGGCAAAATTGGGGACAAACGTCCTGTAATAATTAGTTAACCCCAAAAATGCACGTACTTCTTTGTTTGCGGTGTGGGTCAATTCGCAATAGCTGCAGTCTTACTGGGGTCAGTTGCTATCAAAATGATATGTCCTAGATAGTGCACTTTTGGCACTTGTAACATGTTGATGGCTTTAACTTGAAACCATGGATGGCTAGACGACTAATGACCTTCCCTAACCTTTTTACATCTCCAGTATATGGTTGCGTACCTCTTCGTACTGGGAAGGGGTGATATGCCTAAATCGCTCCCTAACTGGCTAGGGATTGTGACAGGAATGCGGTACGTGCTCTATGATTTCATTATGTTCTCAATAGAGAAAGCGCTGAATACATGTGGATATTCTGAGACTACCGACTTAACTCTTATCAATGAATCCTTCCGGGGCAGGAGAGCCTGAAAAATCTAGTTGATCGGCCATTCAATCACCATGCATCTTCTTGTTCTGCCTGGTTGGCCTTATGGTGGTGGTGGTCTCTTGCATCTGGACGGATTTTAACGGTTGGCATAAATACACTTCCCCAAATTTGGCATGGTGAGACACCTACAGGGTGATTTTGTGGGGTTTTGTATCAAAATAGGTATGGTCTGGCCATCTAGTCGGGCCTTATATCTACTGTCACAATTTTGGGTTCAATATCAAGTTCTTCGGTACTACGACTACGTTATAGTTTATTGGGGAGTAAGGAAACAAAGATTTCCAATAGGGGGACAGGGAATAAGCTACGGATATAAAAGCTTTTTGACAGTGTAGACACCCGGGACCTGGTATCTAACAAGCATATGGCACCTTCGACCTTGTGTTATAGCTTTGCTTTCATTGGCTCTCCCTACCAACCGGTTTAAAATCTCTTTTGGGGGAGCTCCAGGGTTTTTGTTTTTTGGGGGGAGGAACACCCGAGTTGGAACCTACTGCTTGCCCAAGTGTGGTGGCCCCTGCCCTTTTAGAGGCATTACTCTCCCTGATTTGCAATAATTTGCAGGATCGGGATCGGCTGGGGGTGTATGTGGGGGTAGATTCTGGGTAGGGGGGCCTGCATGGTTGAGGTAGTAATGCACACTCCACACAAAATGTCCCTCGCCCTCACACCTTAAACGGCCTAAAATTACATTTTTACCTCTGACATTTTTACCTCTGGCATTTTAACCTCTGGCATTTTTACCTTTGACATTTTTACCTCTGACATTTTAACCTTTGACATTTTTAACTCTGATATTTTTATTTGGCAAACAAAGGCCCCCCTTTGACGTAGGTCAACTCTTATTCCTGCTGTTCTTTGCCATCTACTTGTATCTGGGTAGTTTTGGAAGGGGCAGCAGTATTTGGTTCGGTCGTGGGGGTAAGATTTTGCGCCTTTGTGCGTTTTGGATGTTGGCCACGGAAATCTTATGTTCTATCGCCTGTTCCATGGCCCGGGCAATCGACACCACCCCATCAAAATCATGCACACTCTTGTATCGATGCCTAATTGCCCCCTTCACCGTTATTGTCCATCAAATGTCTCATCTTTTGCGTCCCCCTGGAAGTCCACCACTGCGCTCTACCCATTCTACCAGCAATTGTAGCCGGGTACTGTACATTGCTATTGGTTCCCCCACTGTCTGCTGGGTGCAATGCAATTGCTGTAATAGTGTGGCCCGGCTTTCCACAGTTCCGTAGAACCCTCTAGTTTATATGGCCGATATCCTTCATAGAGGCCTCTAGCCCTATGCTTAAAGCAATCTGCCCAGCATCCCCCCTCAATGATCTCTGTACCATCCTATCTAGGGCATCCCAGGAGCATGACTTTAATCTTTTGACAAACCATCAACTTCATATTTCCACCCCTCAAAACCTACCTTGCCCCCTTTTAGCCTTAGGTCCCCACTGAAAAAGGACAATAGGTGGGGTTTTTTGTTCAACCACATCCTCTTCTAATTTCAAGTTTAGGGCTGCGAAAAGAATTCTTCGCACCTCTACTGGACTATATAGCAACTAGCTGGGATCCATTTTTCTTTGAAGCCTCCCAGGATTAGTCTCAATTGGGAAAGACACAGTATGCTGACCTTGTAGTTCTGATGTTACTGAATCCCGCCCAAACTTTTTAACCACCAGCTTTCCTACTTCTTCAACAAATTCTTCTAACTCTCCTTCTGTCACTTGCGGGCTGAATTCTTAATCAAGACTACCCGGTCCCCATGTATGCTTGCCATCTTATTTATTCTAGCTCAAATCACAATACGACAACAAAATAACAATATTAACTCCAAATCAAAATTAAACATTAACCAATTCTGACTAGCCACATAACTACTAGACCCGTATTATAATGGTTAAAAAGCACAGCCTACATGGCGAAAGAAAACAAAAATGTGAACCGTCGGCGAGGTCTTCAACAAAACAATTTTATGCGCTGCCTCCAGTAGTTATGATGGATGCTTAAACATAAAAGGCGGTTCAGGCACGTTATCGAGGGAAATAGATGGGCTATGGTGTACAGAGGAAATATTGAGATGTCAGTAGCTGACAGGGATTAATAAACAACATTGGTTCGCAGTGGTAGCTGTTGGAAGTCTGCATGTACAGTTGATGAAGGAAAGGAAATATTGAGATCTCAGTAGCTGACAGGGTTAACAACATTGGTTAGCAGTGGTAGCTGTTGGAAGTCTGTACAGTTGATGCCGGAAAGGAAATATGTAGATGTCAGTAGCTGACAGGGTAAACAACATTGGTTAGCAGTGGTAGCTGTTTGAAGTCTGTACAGTTGATGCCGGAAAGGAAATATGTAGATGTCAGTAGTTGACAGGGTTAAACAACATTGGTTAGCAGTGGTAGCTGTTGGAAGTCTGTACAGTTGATGTCAGAAAGGAAATATGTAGATGTCAGTAGCTGACAGGGTTAAACAACATTGGTTAGCAGTGGTAGCTGTTGGAAGTCTGTACAGTTGATGCCAGAAAGGAAATATGTAGATGTCAGTAGCTGACAGGGTTAAACAACATTGGTTAGCAGTGGTAGCTGTTGGAAGTCTGTACAGTTGATGCCAGAAAGGAAATATGTAGATGTCAGTAGTTGACAGGGTTAAACAACATTGGTTAGCAGTGGTAGCTGTTGGAAGTCTGTACAGTTGATGCCAGAAAGGAAATATGTAGATGTCAGTAGTTGACAGGGTTAAACAACATTGGTTAGCAGTGGTAGCTGTTGGAAGTCTGTACAGTTGATGCCAGAAAGGAAATATTGAGATGTCAGTAGCTGAAAGGGTAAACAACATTGGTTAGCAGTGGTAGCTGTTGGAAGTCTGTACAGTTGATGCCAGAAAAGAAATATGTAGATGTCAGTAGCTGACAGGGTTAAACAACATTGGTTAGCAGTGGTAGCTGTTGGAAGTCTGTACAGTTGCTGCCGGACAAGAAATATTGAGATGTGGCACCAAGCAGGCATGATAATGAGCAGAGGGATAGATGGTCTTTCCTTCTTTTACCCTTACGAGGTCCTCCAAATAACTTGTGCAGGGGCATGATAATGAGCAGAGAGATAGATGGTCTTTCATTCTTTTACCCTCACGAGGTCCTCCAAATAACTCGTGCAGGGGCATGACAATGAGCAGAGAGATAGATGGTCTTTCATTTTTTTACCCTTACGAGGTCCTCCAAATAACTCGTGCGGGTCATGATAATGAGCAGAGAGATAGATGGTCTTTCATTCTTTTACCCTTACGAGGTCCTCCAAATAGCTCGTGCAGGGGCATGATAATGAGCAGAGGGATAGATGGTCTTTCATTCTTTTACCCTTACGAGGTCCTCCAAATAACTCGTGCAGGGGCATGACATTGAGCAGAGAGATAGATGGTCTTTCATTTTTTTACCCTTACGAGGTCTTCAAATAACTCGTGCAGGGGCATGACAATGAGCAGAGAGATAGATGGTCTTTCATTCTTTTACCCTTACGAGGTCCTCCAAATAACTCGTGCAGGGGCATGATAATGAGCAGAGGGATAGATGGTCTTTCCTTCTTTTACCCTTACGAGGTCCTCCAAATAACTTGTGCAGGGGCATGATAATGAGCAGAGAGAAAGATGGTCTTTCCTTCTTTTACCCTTACGAGGTCCTCCAAATAACTTGTGCAGGGACATGATAATGAGCAGAGAGATAGATGGTCTTTCCTTTTTTTACCCTTACGAGGTCCTCCAAAAAACTCGTGCAGGGGCATGATAATGAGCAGAGAGATAGATGGTCTTTCATTCTTTTACCCTTACGAGGTCCTCCAAATAACTCGTGCAGGGGCATGCTAATGAACAGAGGGATAGATGGTCTTTCATTCTTTTACCCTTATGAGGTCCTCCAAATAACTCGTGCAGGGGCATGATAAAGAGCAGAGAGATAGATGGTCTTTCATTCTTTTACCCTTACGAGGTCCTCCAAATAACTCGTGCAGGGGCATGATAATGAACAGAGGGATAGATGGTCTTTCATTCTTTTACCCTTATGAGGTCCTCCAAATAACTCGTGCAGGGGCATGATAATGAGCAGAGAGAAAGATGGTCTTTCCTTCTTTTACCCTTACGAGGTCCTCCAAATAACTTGTGCAGGGACATGATAATGAGCAGAGAGATAGATGGTCTTTCCTTTTTTTACCCTTACGAGGTCCTCCAAATAACTCGTGCAGGGGCATGATAATGAGCAGAGAGATAGATGGTCTTTCATTCTTTTACCCTTACGAGGTCCTCCAAATAACTCGTGCAGGGGCATGATAATGAACAGAGGGATAGATGGTCTTTCATTCTTCTATTCTTACGAGGTCCTCCAAATAACTCGTGCAGGGGCATGATAATGAGCAGAGAGATAGATGGTCTTTCATTCTTTTACCCTTTTGAGGTCCTCCAAATAACTCGTGCAGGGGCATGATAATGAACAGAGGGATAGATGGTCTTTCATTCTTTTACCCTTATGAGGTCCTCCAAATAACTCGTGCAGGGGCATGATAAAGAGCAGAGGGATAGATGGTCTTTCCTTCTTCTATTCTTACGAGGTCCTTCAAATAACTCGTGCAAGTGCATGATAATGAGCAGAGGGATAGATGGTCTTTCCTTCTTTTACCCTTACAAGGTCCTCCAAATAACTTGTGCAGGGGCATGATAATGAACAGAGGGATAGATGGTCTTTCCTTCTTCTATTCTTACGAGGTCCTTCAAATAACTCGTGCAGGGGCATGATAATGAGCAGAGGGATAGATGGTCCTTTCCTTCTTTTATTCTTACGAGGTCCTCCAAATAAATCGTGCAGGGGCATAATAATGAGCAGAGGGATAGATGGTCTTTCCTTCTTTTACCCTTACGAGGTCCTCCAAATAACTTGTGCAGGGGCATAATAATGAGCAGAGGGATAGTTGGTCTTTCCTTCTTCTATTCTTACGAGGTCCTTCAAATAACTTGTGCAGGGGCATGATAATGAGCAGAGGGATAGATGGTCTTTCCTTCTTTTTCCCTTACGAGGTCCTCCAAATAACTCGTGCAGGGGCATGATAATGAGCAGAGGGATAGATGGTCCTTTCCTTCTTTTACCCTTATGAGGTCCTCCAAATAACTTGTGCAGGGGGATGATAATGAGCAGAGGGATAGATGGTCTTTCATTCTTTTACCCTTACGAGGTCCTCCAAATAACTTGTGCAGGGGCATGATAATGAGCAGAGGGATAGATGGTCTTTCCTTCTTTTACCCTTACGAGGTCCTCCAAATAACTTGTGCAGGGGCATGATAATGAGCAGAGGGATAGATGGTCTTTCCCTCTTTTACCCTTACGAGGTCCTCCAAATAACTTGTGCAGGGGCATAATAATGAGCAGAGGGATAGTTGGTCTTTCCTTCTTCTATTCTTACGAGGTCCTTCAAATAACTTGTGCAGGGGCATAATAATGAGCAGAGGGATAGTTGGTCTTTCCTTCTTCTATTCTTACGAGGTCCTTCAAATAACTTGTGCAGGGGCATGATACTGAGCAAAGGGATAGATGGTCTTTCCTTCTTTTATTCTTACGAGGTCCTCCAAATAACTCGTGCAGGGGCACAGCGACCGGGCAAAATTGGGGACAAACTTTCTGTAATAATTAGTTAACCCCAAAAATGCACGTACTTCTTTGTTCGTAGTGTGGGCCAATTTGCAATAGCTGCCATCTTACTAGGGTCAGTTGCTTTCGCCTATTTCAAAAGGATAAGTCCTAGATAGTGTACTTTTGGCACTTGTAACATTTTGATGGCTTTAACTTGAATCCATGGATGGCTAGCCGACTAATGACCTTCCCTAACCTGTTTACATCTCCTGTATATGGTTGTGTACCTCTTCGTACTGGGAAGGGGTGATATGCCTATATCGCTTCCTAACTGGCTGGGGATCGTGACAGGAATGCGGTGCTCTATGATTGTATTATGTTCTCAATAGAGAAAGCGCTTAATACATGTGAATATTCTGAGACTACGAACTTAACTCTTATCAAAGAATTCTTCCGGGGCAGGAAAGCCTGAAAAATCTAGTTGATCGGCCATTCAATCACCATGCATCTTCTTGTTCTGCCTGGTTGGCCTTATGGTGGTGGTGGTCTCTTGCATCTGGACGGATTCTAACGGTTGGCATAAATACACTTCCCCAAATTTGGCATGGTGAGACACCTATAGGGGTGACTCTGTGGGGTTTAGTATCAAAATAGGTATGGTCTGGCCATCTTGTCGGGCCTTTAATCTACCGTCACAATTCTGGGTTCAATAACAAGTCCTTCTGGAAGTGTCATCGCTTTGGGTACTACGACTAAGTTATAGTTTATTGGGGAGTAAGGAAACAAAGATTTCCAATATCTCTAAGGGGGACAGGAAAGAAGCTAAAAGCTTTATGACAGTGTAGACACCCTGGACCTAGTATCTAACAAGCATATGGCACCTTTGACCTTATGTTATAGGTTTACTTTCATTGGTTCTCCCTACCAACCGATTTAAAATCTCTTTTGGGGGAGCTCCAGGTTTTTTTGTTTGTTTTTTTGGGGGGAGGAACATCTGAGTTGGAACCTACTGTTTGCCCAAGTGCGGTGGCCCCTGCCGTTTTAGAGGCATTACTCTCCTTGATTTTGCCATAATTTGCGGGATGGGGATCGGCTGGGGGTGTATGTGGGGGTAGATTCTGGGTTGGGGGGGGCCTGCAGGGTTGAGGTGGTATTAATGCACACTCCCAGACAAAATGTCCCTCGCCCCCACACCTAAATCGGCCCAAAATGACATTTTTACCGCTGATATTTTTAACCTCTTACATTTTTACCTCTGGCATTTTAACATTTGACATTTTTACCTCTGACATTTTTACCCCTGACATTTTAACCTTTGACATTTTTAACTCTGACATTTTTATCTGAAAAACAAAGGCCCCTTTGACGTTGGTCAACTCTTATTCCTGCTGTGTTTCCTCCCAACTCCAATCTTTCTACTCTCTCTATTAATTTAAGTTATATCGCCTGTTCCATGGCCCGGCCAATCCGCACCACCCCATCAAAATCTGCCGGGTGCAATCCAATTGCTGTAATAGTGTGGCCCGGCTTTCCACAGTTCCGTAGAACCCTCTAGTTTATATGGCCAATATCCTTGGTAGAGGCCTCTGGCCCTATGCTTAAAGCAATCTGCCCAGCCTCCCCCTCAATGATCTCCGTACCATCCTATCTAGGGCATCCCAGGAGCATGACTTTAATCTTTTGACAAACCGTCAACATCATATTTCCACCCCTCAAAACCTACCTTGCCCCCTTTTAGCCTTAGGTCCCCACTGAAAAAAGACAATAGGT
The DNA here is from genome assembly GCA_035222895.1 of Strongylocentrotus droebachiensis. Lineage (NCBI taxonomy): Eukaryota > Metazoa > Echinodermata > Echinoidea > Camarodonta > Strongylocentrotidae > Strongylocentrotus > Strongylocentrotus droebachiensis. Next base: position 99,614 of record JAVYIG010006280.1, on the reverse strand, counting down.
GGGGTTTTTGTTCAACCACATCCTCTTCTAATTTCAAGTTTAGGGTTGCGAAAAGAAATCTTCGCACCTCTACTGGACTATCTAGCAACTAGCTGGGATCCATTTTTCTTTGAAGCCTCCCAGGATTAGTCTCAATTGGGAAAGACACAGTATGCTGACCTTGTAGTTCTGATGTTACTGAATCCCGCCCAAACTTTTTAACCACCAGCTTTCCTACTTCTTCAAAAAATTCTTTTAACTCTCCTTCTGTCACTTGCGGGCTGAATTCTTAATCAAGACTACCCGGTCCCCATGTATGCTTGCCATCTTATTTATTCTAGCTCAAATCACAATACGACAACAAAATAACAATATTAACTCCAAATTAAAATTAAACATTAACCAATTCTGACTAGCCACATAACTACTAGACCCGTATTATAATGGTTAACAAGCACAGCCTACATGGCAAAAGAAAACAAAAATGTGAACCGTCGGCGAGGTCTTCAACAAAACAATTTTATGCGCTGCCTCCAGTAGTTATGATGGATGCTTAAACATAAAAGGGGGTTCAGGCACATTATCAAGGGAAATAGATGGGCTATGGTGTACAGAGGAAATATTGAGATGTCAGTAGCTGACAGGGATTAATAAACAACATTGGTTAGCAGTGGTAGCTGTTAGAAGTCCGTACAGTTGATGCCGGACAGGAAATATTGAGATTTGGCACCAAGCAGGCATGATAATGAGCAGAGAGATAGATGGTCTTTCATGCTTTAATCCTTACGAGGTCCTCCAAATAACTTGTGCAGGGGCATGATAATGAGCAGAGAGATAGATGGTCTTTCATGCTTTAATCCTTACGAGGTCCTCCAAATAACTTGTGCAGGGGCATGATAATGAGCAGAGAGATAGATGGTCTTTCCTTCTTTTACCCTTACGAGGTCCTCCAAATAACTTGTGCAGGGGCGATAATGAACAGAGGGATAGATGGTCTTTCATTGTTTTACCCTTACGAGGTCCTCAAAAATAACTCGTGCAAGTGCATGATAATGAGCAGAGGGATCGATGGTCTTTCCTTCTTTTACCCTTACGAGGTGCTCCAAATAACTTGTGCAGGGGCATGATAATGAGCAGAGGGATAGATGGTTTTTCCCTCTTTTACCCTTACGAGGTCCTCCAAATAACTCATGCAGGGGCATGATAATGAGCAGAGGGATAGATGGTCTTTCATTCTTTAACCCTTACGAGGTCCTCCAAATAACTCGTGCAGGGGCATGATAATGAGCAGAGGGATAGATGGTCTTTCATTCTTTTACCCTTACGAGGTCCTCCAAATAACTTGTGCAGGAGCATGATAATGAGCAGAGGGATAGATGGTCTTTCCTTCTTTTACCCTTAAGAGGTCCTCCAAATAACTTGTGCAGGGACATGATAATGAGCAGAGGGATAGATGGTCTTTCATTCTTTAACCCTTACGAGGTCCTCCAAATAACTCGCGCAGGGGCATGATAATGAGCAGAGGGATAGATGGTCTTTCATTCTTTTACCCTTACGAGGTCCTCCAAATAACTCGTGCAGGGGCATGATAATGAGCAGAGGGATAGATGGTCTTTCCTTCTTTTACCCTTACGAGGTCCTCCAAATAACTTGTGCAGGGGCATGATAATGAACAGAGGGATAGATGGTCTTTCATTGTTTTACCCTTACGAGGTCCTCAAAAATAACTCGTGCAAGTGCATGATAATGAGCAGAGAGATAGATGGTCTTTCATTCTTTTACCCTTACGAGGTCCTCCAAATAACTCGTGCAGGGGCATGATAATGAGCAGAGGGATAGATGGTCTTTCCTTCTTTTACCCTTACGAGGTCCTCCAAATAACTTGTGCAGGGGCATGATAATGAACATAGGGATAGATGGTCTTTCATTGTTTTACCCTTACGAGGTCCTCAAAAATAACTTGTGCAAGTGCATGATAATGAGCAGAGGGATAGATGGTCTTTCCTTCTTTTACCCTTACGAGGTCCTCCAAATAACTTGTGCAGGGGCATGATAATGAGCAGAGGGATAGATGGTCTTTCCCTCTTTTACCCTTACGAGGTCCTCCAAATAACTCGTGCAGGGGCATGATAATGAGCAGAGGGATAGATGGTCTTTCATTCTTTAACCCTTACGAGGTCCTCCAAATAACTCGTGCAGGGGCATGATAATGAGCAGAGGGATAGATGGTCTTTCATTCTTTTACCCTTACGAGGTCCTCCAAATAACTCGTGCAGGAGCATGATAATGAGCAGAGGGATAAATGGTCTTTCCTTCTTTTACCCTTAAGAGGTCCTCCAAATAACTTGTGCAGGGACATGATAATGAGCAGAGAGATAGATGGTCTTTCCCTCTTTTACCCTTACGAGGTCCTCCAAATAACTCGCGCAGGGTATGATAATGAGCAGAGGGATAGATGGTCTTTCCTTCTTTTACCCTTACGAGGTCCTCCAAATAACTTGTGCAGGGACATGATAATGAGCAGAGAGATAGATGGTCTTTCCTTTTTTTACCCTTACGAGGTCCTCCAAATAACTCGTGCAGGGGCATGATAATGAGCAGAGAGATAGATGGTCTTTCATTCTTTTACCCTTACGAGGTCCTCCAAATAACTCGTGCAGGGGCATAATGATGAACAGAGGGATAGTTGGTCTTTCCTTCTTCTATTAAAAAGAGGTCCTTCAAATAACTTGTGCAGGGGCATGATAATGAGCAGAGAGATAGATGGTCTTTCATTCTTTTACCCTTACGAGGTCCTCCAAAAAACTTGTGCAGGGGCATGATAATGAGCAGAGAGATAGATGGTCCTTTCCTTCCATTACCCTGATGAGGTCCTCCAAAAAACTTGTGCAGGGGCATGATAATGAGCAGAGAGATAGATGGTCTTTCATGCTTTAATCCTTACGAGGTCCTCCAAATAACTTGTGCAGGGGCATGATAATGAGCAGAGAGATAGATGGTCTTTCCTTTTTTTACCCTTACGAGGTCCTCCAAATAACTCGTACAGGGGCATAATAATGAGCAGAGGGATAGATGGTCTTTCCTTCTTTTATTCTTACGAGGTCCTCCAAATAAATCGTGCAGGGGCATAATAATGAGCAGAGGGATAGATTGGTCTTTCCTTCTTTTACCCTTACGAGGTCCTCCAAATAACTCGTGCAGGGGCATGATAATGAGCAGAGGGATAGATGGTCTTTACTTCTTCTATTAAAAAGAGGTCCTTCAAATAACTTGTGCAGGGGCATGATAATGAGCAGAGAGATAGATGGTCTTTCATTCTTTTACCCTTACGAGGTCCTCCAAAAAACTTGTGCAGGGGCATGATAATGAGCAGAGAGATAGATGGTCTTTCCTTCTTTTACCCTTACGAGGTCCTCCAAATAACTTGTGCAGGGGCATAATAATGAACAGAGGGATAGATGGTCTTTCATTGTTTTACCCTTACGAGGTCCTCAAAAATAACTCGTGCAAGTGCATGATAATGAGCAGAGGGATCGATGGTCTTTCCTTCTTTTACCCTTACGAGGTGCTCCAAATAACTTGTGCAGGGGCATGATAATGAGCAGAGGGATAGATGGTTTTTCCCTCTTTTACCCTTACGAGGTCCACAAAATAACTCATGCAGGGGCATGATAATGAGCAGAGGGATAGATGGTCTTTCATTCTTTAACCCTTACGAGGTCCTCCAAATAACTCGTGCAGGGGCATGATAATGAGCAGAGGGATAGATGGTCTTTCATTCTTTTACCCTTACGAGGTCCTCCAAATAACTTGTGCAGGAGCATGATAATGAGCAGAGGGATAGATGGTCTTTCCTTCTTTTACCCTTAAGAGGTCCTCCAAATAACTTGTGCAGGGACATGATAATGAGCAGAGGGATAGATGGTCTTTCATTCTTTAACCCTTACGAGGTCCTCCAAATAACTCGTGCAGGGGCATGATAATGAGCAGAGGGATAGATGGTCTTTCATTCTTTTACCCTTACGAGGTCCTCCAAATAACTCGTGCAGGGGCATGATAATGAGCAGAGGGATAGATGGTCTTTCCTTCTTTTACCCTTAAGAGGTCCTCCAAATAACTTGTGCAGGGGCATGATAATGAACAGAGGGATAGATGGTCTTTCATTGTTTTACCCTTACGAGGTCCTCAAAAATAACTCGTGCAAGTGCATGATAATGAGCAGAGAGATAGATGGTCTTTCATTCTTTTACCCTTACGAGGTCCTCCAAATAACTCGTGCAGGGGCATGATAATGAGCAGAGGGATAGATGGTCTTTCCTTCTTTTACCCTTACGAGGTCCTCCAAATAACTTGTGCAGGGGCATGATAATGAACATAGGGATAGATGGTCTTTCATTGTTTTACCCTTACGAGGTCCTCAAAAATAACTTGTGCAAGTGCATGATAATGAGCAGAGGGATAGATGGTCTTTCCTTCTTTTACCCTTACGAGGTCCTCCAAATAACTTGTGCAGGGGCATGATAATGAGCAGAGGGATAGATGGTCTTTCCCTCTTTTACCCTTACGAGGTCCTCCAAATAACTCGTGCAGGGGCATGATAATGAGCAGAGGGATAGATGGTCTTTCATTCTTTAACCCTTACAAGGTCCTCCAAATAACTCGTGCAGGGGCATGATAATGAGCAGAGGGATAGATGGTCTTTCATTCTTTTACCCTTACGAGGTCCTCCAAATAACTCGTGCAGGAGCATGATAATGAGCAGAGGGATAGATGGTCTTTCCTTCTTTTACCCTTAAGAGGTCCTCCAAATAACTTGTGCAGGGACATGATAATGAGCAGAGAGATAGATGGTCTTTCCCTCTTTTACCCTTACGAGGTCCTCCAAATAACTCGCGCAGGGTATGATAATGAGCAGAGGGATAGATGGTCTTTCATTCTTTTACCCTTACGAGGTCCTCCAAATAACTTGTGCAGGGGCATGATAATGAGCAGAGGGATAGATGGTCTTTCATTGTTTTACCCTTACGAGGTCCTCCAAATAACTCATGCAGGGGCATGATAATGAGCAGAGGGATAGATGGTCCTTTCCTTCTTTTATTCTTACAAGGTCCTCCAAATAAATCGTGCAGGGGCATAATAATGAGCAGAGGGATAGATGGTCTTTCCTTCTTTTACCCTTACGAGGTTCTCCAAATAACTTGTGCAGGGGCATAATGATGAACAGAGGGATAGTTGGTCTTTCCTTCTTCTATTAAAAAGAGGTCCTTCAAATAACTTGTGCAGGGGCATGATAATGAGCAGAGAGATAGATGGTCTTTCATTCTTTTACCCTTACGAGGTCCTCCAAAAAACTTGTGCAGGGGCATGATAATGAGCAGAGAGATAGATGGTCCTTTCCTTCCATTACCCTGATGAGGTCCTCCAAAAAACTTGTGCAGGGGCATGATAATGAGCAGAGAGATAGATGGTCTTTCATGCTTTAATCCTTACGAGGTCCTCCAAATAACTTGTGCAGGGGCATGATAATGAGCAGAGAGATAGATGGTCTTTCCTTTTTTTACCCTTACGAGGTCCTCCAAATAACTCGTACAGGGGCATAATAATGAGCAGAGGGATAGATGGTCTTTCCTTCTTTTATTCTTACGAGGTCCTCCAAATAAATCGTGCAGGGGCATAATAATGAGCAGAGGGATAGATGGTCTTTCCTTCTTTTACCCTTACGAGGTCCTCCAAATAACTTGTGCAGGGGCATAGTGATGAACAGAGGGATAGTTGGTCTTTCCTTCTTCTATTAAAAAGAGGTCCTTCAAATAACTTGTGCAGGGGCATGATAATGAGCAGAGAGATAGATGGTCTTTCATTCTTTTACCCTTACGAGGTCCTCCAAAAAACTTGTGCAGGGGCATGATAATGAGCAGAGAGATAGATGGTCCTTTCCTTCCATTACCCTGATGAGGTCCTCCAAAAAACTTGTGCAGGGGCATGATAATGAGCAGAGAGATAGATGGTCTTTCATGCTTTAATCCTTACGAGGTCCTCCAAATAACTTGTGCAGGGGCATGATAATGAGCAGAGAGATAGATGGTCTTTCCTTTTTTTACCCTTACGAGGTCCTCCAAATAACTCGTGCAGGGGCATAATAATGAGCAGAGGGATAGATGGTCTTTCCTTCTTTTACCCTTACGAGGTCCTCCAAATAACTTGTGCAGGGGCATAATAATGAGCAGAGGGATAGTTGGTCTTTCCTTCTTCTATTCTTACGAGGTCCTTCAAATAACTTGTGCAGGGGCATGATAATGAGCAGAGGGATAGATGATCTTTCCTTCTTTTATTCTTACGAGGTCCTCCAAATAACTCGTGCAGGGGCATGATAATGAGCAGAGGGATAGATGGTCTTTCCTTCTTTTACCCTTACGAGGTCCTCCAAATAACTCGTGCAGGGGCATGATAATGAGCAGAGGGATAGATGGTCCTTTCATTCTGTTACCCTTACAAGGTCCTCCAAATAACTCGTGCAGGGGCATGATAATGAGCAGAGGGATGGATGGTCTTTCCTTCTGTTACCCTTACAAGGTCCTTCAAATAACTCGTGCAGGGGCATGATAATGAGCAGAGAGATAGATGGTCTTTCATTCTTTTACCCCTACGAGGTCCTCCAAATAACTTGTGCAGGGGCATGATAATGAGCAGAGGGATAGATGGTCTTTCCTTCTTTTACCCTTACGAGGTCCTCCAAATAACTTGTGCAGGGGCATGATAATGAGCAGAGGGATAGATGGTCTTTCCCTCTTTTACCCTTACGAGGTCCTCCAAATAACTTGTGCAGGGGCATGATAATGAGCAGAGAGATAGATGGTCTTTCATTCTTTTACCCTTACGAGGTCCTCCAAATAACTTGTGCAGGGGCATGATAATGAGCAGAGAGATAGATGGTCTTTCATTGTTTTACCCTTACGAGGTCCTCCAAATAACTCATGCAGGGGCATGATAATGAGCAGAGGGATAGATGGTCCTTTCCTTCTTTTATTCTTACAAGGTCCTCCAAATAAATCGTGCAGGGGCATAATAATGAGCAGAGGGATAGATGGTCTTTCCTTCTTTTACCCTTACGAGGTTCTCCAAATAACTTGTGCAGGGGCATAATGATGAACAGAGGGATAGTTGGTCTTTCCTTCTTCTATTAAAAAGAGGTCCTTCAAATAACTTGTGCAGGGGCATGATAATGAGCAGAGAGATAGATGGTCTTTCATTCTTTTACCCTTACGAGGTCCTCCAAAAAACTTGTGCAGGGGCATGATAATGAGCAGAGAGATAGATGGTCCTTTCCTTCCATTACCCTGATGAGGTCCTCCAAAAAACTTGTGCAGGGGCATGATAATGAGCAGAGAGATAGATGGTCTTTCATGCTTTAATCCTTACGAGGTCCTCCAAATAACTTGTGCAGGGGCATGATAATGAGCAGAGAGATAGATGGTCTTTCCTTTTTTTACCCTTACGAGGTCCTCCAAATAACTCGTACAGGGGCATAATAATGAGCAGAGGGATAGATGGTCTTTCCTTCTTTTATTCTTACGAGGTCCTCCAAATAAATCGTGCAGGGGCATAATAATGAGCAGAGGGATAGATGGTCTTTCCTTCTTTTACCCTTACGAGGTCCTCCAAATAACTTGTGCAGGGGCATAGTGATGAACAGAGGGATAGTTGGTCTTTCCTTCTTCTATTAAAAAGAGGTCCTTCAAATAACTTGTGCAGGGGCATGATAATGAGCAGAGAGATAGATGGTCTTTCATTCTTTTACCCTTACGAGGTCCTCCAAAAAACTTGTGCAGGGGCATGATAATGAGCAGAGAGATAGATGGTCCTTTCCTTCCATTACCCTGATGAGGTCCTCCAAAAAACTTGTGCAGGGGCATGATAATGAGCAGAGAGATAGATGGTCTTTCATGCTTTAATCCTTACGAGGTCCTCCAAATAACTTGTGCAGGGGCATGATAATGAGCAGAGAGATAGATGGTCTTTCCTTTTTTTACCCTTACGAGGTCCTCCAAATAACTCGTGCAGGGGCATAATAATGAGCAGAGGGATAGATGGTCTTTCCTTCTTTTACCCTTACGAGGTCCTCCAAATAACTTGTGCAGGGGCATAATAATGAGCAGAGGGATAGTTGGTCTTTCCTTCTTCTATTCTTACGAGGTCCTTCAAATAACTTGTGCAGGGGCATGATAATGAGCAGAGGGATAGATGATCTTTCCTTCTTTTATTCTTACGAGGTCCTCCAAATAACTCGTGCAGGGGCATGATAATGAGCAGAGGGATAGATGGTCTTTCCTTCTTTTACCCTTACGAGGTCCTCCAAATAACTCGTGCAGGGGCATGATAATGAGCAGAGGGATAGATGGTCCTTTCATTCTGTTACCCTTACAAGGTCCTCCAAATAACTCGTGCAGGGGCATGATAATGAGCAGAGGGATGGATGGTCTTTCCTTCTGTTACCCTTACAAGGTCCTTCAAATAACTCGTGCAGGGGCATGATAATGAGCAGAGAGATAGATGGTCTTTCATTCTTTTACCCCTACGAGGTCCTCCAAATAACTTGTGCAGGGGCATGATAATGAGCAGAGGGATAGATGGTCTTTCCTTCTTTTACCCTTACGAGGTCCTCCAAATAACTTGTGCAGGGGCATGATAATGAGCAGAGGGATAGATGGTCTTTCCCTCTTTTACCCTTACGAGGTCCTCCAAATAACTTGTGCAGGGGCATGATAATGAGCAGAGAGATAGATGGTCTTTCATTCTTTTACCCTTACGAGGTCCTCCAAATAACTTGTGCAGGGGCATGATAATGAGCAGAGAGATAGATGGTCTTTCATTCTTTTAACCTTACGAGGTCCTCCAAATAACTTGTGCAGGGGCATGATAATGAGCAGAGGGATAGATGGTCTTTCCTTCTTTTACCCTTAAGAGGTCCTCCAAATAACTTGTGCAGGGACATGATATTGAGCAGAGAGATAGATGGTCTTTCATTCTTTTACCCTTACGAGGTCCTCCAAATAACTTGTGCAGGGGCATGATAATGAGCAGAGAGATAGATGGTCTTTCATTCTTTTACCCTTACGAGGTCCTCCAAATAACTTGTGCAGGGGCATGATAATGAGCAGAGAGATAGATGGTCTTTCATTCTTTTACCCTTACGAGGTCCTCCAAATAACTTGTGCAGGGGCATGATAATGAGCAGAGAGATAGATGGTCCTTTCCTTCCATTACCCTTACGAGGTCCTCCAAAAAACTCGTGCAGGGGCATGATAATGAGCAGAGAGATAGATGGTCTTTCATGCTTTAATCCTTACGAGGTCCTCCAAATAACTCGTGCAGGGGCATGATAATGAGCAGAGGGATAGATGGTCTTTCCTTCTTTTATTCTTACGAGGTCCTCCAAATAACTCGTGCAGGGGCACAGCGACCGGGCAAAATTGGGGACAAACTTTCTGTAATAATTAGTTAACCTCAAAAATGCACGTACATCTTTGTTCGTAGTGTGGGCCAATTTGCAATAGCTGCCATCTTACTGGGGTCAGTTGCTTTCGCCTATTTCAAAAGGATAAGTCCTAGATAGTGTACTTTTGGCACTTGTAACATGTTGATGGCTTTAACTTGAAACCATAGATGGCTAGCCGACTAATGACCTTCCCTAACCTGTTTACATCTCCTGTATATGGTTGCGTACCTCTTCGTACTGGGAAGGGGTGATATGCCTATATCGCTTCCTAACTGGCTGGGGATCGTGACAGGAAAGCGGTGCTCTATGATTTCATTATGTTCTCAATAGAGAAAGCGCTTAATACATGTGGATATTCTGAGACTACGGACTTAACTCTTATCAAAGAATTCTTCCGGGGCAGGAAAGCCTGAAAAATCTAGTTGATCGGCCATTCAATCACCATGCATCTTCTTGTTCTGCCTGGTTGGCCTTATGGTGGTGGTGGTCTCTTGCATCTGGACGGATTCTAACGGTTGGCATAAATACACTTCCCCAAATTTGGCATGGTGAGACACCTATAGTGGTGACTCTGTGGGGTTTTGTATCAAAATAGGTATGGTCTGGCCATCTTGTCGGGCCTTAAATCTACCGTCACAATTCTGGGTTCAATAACAAGTCCTTCTGGAAGTGTCATCGCTTTGGGTACTACGACTAAGTTATAGTTTATTGGGGAGTAAGGAAACAAAGATTTCCAATATCTCGAAGGGGGACAGGAAAGAAGCTAAAAGCTTTTTGACAGTGTAGACACCCTGGACCTAGTATCTAACAAGCATATGGCACCTTTGACCTTGTGTTATACTTATAGGTTTACTTTCATTGGTTCTCCCTACCAACCGATTTAAAATCTTTTTTGGGGGAGCTCCAGGATTTTTTGTTTGTTTTTTGGGGGGGAGGAACATCTGAGTTGGAACCTACTGTTTGCCCAAGTGCGGTGGCCCCTGCCGTTTTAGAGGCATTACTCTCCTTGATTTTGCCATAATTTGCGGGATGGGGATCGGCTGGGGGTGTATGTGGGGGTAGATTCTGGGTTGGGGGGGCCTGCAGGGTTGAGGTGGTATTAATGCACACTCCCAGACAAAATGTCCCTCGCCCCCACACCTAAATCGGCCCAAAATGACATTTTTACCGCTGATATTTTTAACCTCTTACATTTTTACCTCTGGCATTTTAACATTTGACATTTTTACCTCTGACATTTTTACCCCTGACATTTTAACCTTTGACATTTTTAACTCTGACATTTTTATCTGAAAAACAAAGGCCCCTTTGACGTTGGTCAACTCTTATTCCTGCTGTGTTTCCTCCCAACTCCAATCTTTCTACTCTCTCTATTAATTTAAGTTTTATCGCCTGTTCCATGGCCCGGCCAATCCGCACCACCCCATCAAAATCGAAATCATACACACTCTTGTATCGATGCCCCCTTCACTGCTGTTGTCCATCAAATGTCTCATCTTTTGCATCCCCCTGAAACTGCACCACTACCAACAATTGTAACCGGGTACTGTACATTGCTATTGGTTCCCCCACTGTCTGCCGGGTGCAATCCAATTGCTGTAATAGTGTGGCCCGGCTTTCCACAGTTCCGTAGAACCCTCTAGTTTATATGGCCAATATCCTTGGTAGAGGCCTCTGGCCCTATGCTTAAAGCAATCTGCCCAGCCTCCCCCTCAATGATCTCCGTACCATCCTATCTAGGGCATCCAAAGAGCATGACTTTAATCTTTTGACAAACCGTCAACATCATATTTCCACCCCTCAAAACCTACCTTGCCCCCTTTTAGCCTTAGGTCCCCACTGAAAAAAGACAATAGGTGGGGTTTTCGTTCAACCACATCCTCTTCTAATTTCAAGTTTAGGGCTGCAAAAAGAATTCTTCGCACCTCTACTGGACTATCTTGCAACTAGCTGGGATCCATTTTTCTTTGAAGCCTCCCAGGATTAGTCTCAATTGGGAAAGACACAGTATGCTGACCTTGTAGTTCTGATGTTACTTAATCCCGCCCAAACTTTTTAACCACCAGCTTTCCAATTTCTTCAAAAAATTCTTCTAACTCTCCTTCTGTCACTTGCGGGCTGAATTCTTAATCAAGACTACCCGGTCCCCATGTATGCTTGCCATCTTATTTATTCTAGCTCAAATCACAATACGACAACAAAATAACAATATTAACTCCAAATTAAAATTAAACATTAACCAATTCTGACTAGCCACATAACTACTAGACCTGTATTATAATGGTTAACAAGCACAGCCTACATGGCAAAAGAAAACAAAAATGCGAACCGTCGGCGAGGCCTTCAACAAAACAATTTTATGCGCTGCCTCCAGTAGTTAAATATGATGGATGCTTAAACATAAAAGGCGGTTCAGGCATGTTATCAAGGGAAATAGATGGGCTATGGTGTACAGAGGAAATATTGATATGTCAGTAGCTGACAGGGATTAATAAACAACATTGGTTAGCAGTGGTAGCTGTTGGAAGTCTGCATGTACAGTTGATGCCGGAAAGGAAATATGTAGATGTCAGTAGCTGACAGGGTAAACAACATTGGTTAGCAGTGGTAGCTGTTAGAAGTCCGTACAGTTGATGCCGGACAGGAAATATTGAGATTTGGCACCAAGCAGGCATGATAATGAGCAGAGAGATAGATGGTCTTTCATGCTTTAATCCTTACGAGGTCCTGCAAATAACTTGTGCAGGGGCATGATAATGAGCAGAGAGATAGATGGTCTTTCATTCTTTTACCCTTACGAGGTCCTCCAAATAACTCGTGCAGGGGCATGATAATGAGCAGAGGGATAGATGGTCTTTCCTTCTTCTATTCTTACGAGGGCCTCCAAATAACTCGTGCAGGGGCATGATAATGAGCAGAGGGATAGATGGTCTTTCCTTCTTTGACCCTTACGAGGTCCTCCAAATAACTTGTGCAGGGGCATGATAATGAGCAGAGGGATAGATGGTCTTTCCTTCTTTTACCCTTACGAGGTCCTCCAAATAACTTGTGCAGGGGCATGATAATGAGCAGAGGGATAGATGGTCCTTTCATTCTGTTACCCTTACAAGGTCCTCCAAATAACTCGTGCAGGGGCATGATAATGAGCAGAGGGATAGATGGTCTTTCCTTCTTTAACCCTTACGAGGTCCTTCAAATAACTTGTGCAGGGGCATGATAATGAGCAGAGAGATAGATGGTCTTTCATTCTTTTACCCCTACGAGGTCCTCCAAATAACTTGTGCAGGGGCATGATAATGAGCAGAGGGATAGATGGTCTTTCCTTCTTTTACCCTTACGAGGTCCTCCAAATAACTTGTGCAGGGGCATGATAATGAGCAGAGGGATAGATGGTCTTTCCCTCTTTTACCCTTACGAGGTCCTCCAAATAACTTGTGCAGGGGCATGATAATGAGCAGAGAGATAGATGGTCTTTCATTCTTTTACCCTTACGAGGTCCTCCAAATAACTTGTGCAGGGGCATGATAATGAGCAGAGAGATAGATGGTCTTTCATTCTTTTAACCTTACGAGGTCCTCCAAATAACTTGTGCAGGGGCATGATAATGAGCAGAGGGATAGATGGTCTTTCCTTCTTTTACCCTTAAGAGGTCCTCCAAATAACTTGTGCAGGGACATGATATTGAGCAGAGAGATAGATGGTCTTTCATTCTTTTACCCTTACGAGGTCCTCCAAATAACTTGTGCAGGGGCATGATAATGAGCAGAGAGATAGATGGTCTTTCATTCTTTTACCCTTACGAGGTCCTCCAAATAACTTGTGCAGGGGCATGATAATGAGCAGAGAGATAGATGGTCCTTTCCTTCCATTACCCTTACGAGGTCCTCCAAAAAACTCGTGCAGGGGCATGATAATGAGCAGAGAGATAGATGGTCTTTCATGCTTTAATCCTTACGAGGTCCTCCAAATAACTCGTGCAGGGGCATGATAATGAGCAGAGGGATAGATGTTCTTTCCTTCTTTTACCCTTACGAGGTCCTCCAAATAACTTGTGCAGGGGCATGATAATGAGCAGAGGGATAGATGGTCTTTCCTTCTTTTATTCTTACGAGGTCCTCCAAATAACTTGTGCAAGTGCATGATAATGAGCAGAGGGATAGATGGTCTTTCATTGTTTTACCCTTACGAGGTCCTCCAAATAACTTGTGCAGGGGCATGATAATGAGCAGAGGGATAGATGGTCTTTCCCTCTTTTACCCTTACGAGGTCCTCCAAATAACTCGCGCAGGGTATGATAATGAGCAGAGGGATAGATGGTCTTTCATTCTTTTACCCTTACGAGGTCCTCCAAATAACTTGTGCAGGGGCATGATAATGAGCAGAGGGATAGATGGTCTTTCATTGTTTTACCCTTACGAGGTCCTCCAAATAACTCGTGCAGGGGCATGATAATGAGCAGAGGGATAGATGGTCCTTTCCTTCTTTTATTCTTACGAGGTCCTCCAAATAAATCGTGCAGGGGCATCATAATGAGCAGAGGGATAGATGGTCTTTCCTTCTTTTACCCTTACGAGGTCCTCCAAATAACTTGTGCAGGGGCATAATAATGAACAGAGGGATAGTTGGTCTTTCCTTCTTCTATTAAAAAGAGGTCCTTCAAATAACTTGTGCAGGGGCATGATAATGAGCAGAGAGATAGATGGTCTTTCATTCTTTTACCCTTACGAGGTCCTCCAAAAAACTTGTGCAGGGGCATGATAATGAGCAGAGAGATAGATGGTCCTTTCCTTCCATTACCCTGATGAGGTCCTCCAAAAAACTTGTGCAGGGGCATGATAATGAGCAGAGAGATAGATGGTCTTTCATGCTTTAATCCTTACGAGGTCCTCCAAATAACTTGTGCAGGGGCATAATAATGAGCAGAGGGATAGATGGTCTTTCCTTCTTTTACCCTTACGAGGTCCTCCAAATAACTTGTGCAGGGGCATAATAATGAGCAGAGGGATAGTTGGTCTTTCCTTCTTCTATTCTTACAAGGTCCTTCAAATAACTTGTGCAGGGGCATGATAATGAGCAGAGGGATAGATGATCTTTCCTTCTTTTATTCTTACAAGGTCCTCCAAATAACTCGTGCAGGGGCATGATAATGAGCAGAGGGATAGATGGTCTTTCCTTCTTTTACCCTTACGAGGTCCTCCAAATAACTCGTGCAGGGGCATAATAATGAGCAGAGGGATAGATGGTCTTTCCTTCTTTTACCCTTACGAGGTCCTCCAAATAACTTGTGCAGGGGCATAATAATGAGCAGAGGGATAGTTGGTCTTTCCTTCTTCTATTCTTACGAGGTCCTTCAAATAACTTGTGCAGGGGCATGATAATGAGCAGAGGGATAGATGGTCTTTCCTTCTTTTATTCTTACGAGGTCCTCCAAATAACTCGTGCAGGGGCACAGCGACCGGGCAAAATTGGGGACAAACTTTCTGTAATAATTAGTTAACCTCAAAAATGCATGTACTTCTTTGTTCGTAGTGTGGGCCAATTTGCAATAGCTGCCATCTTACTGGGGTCAGTTGCTTTCGCCTATTTCAAAAGGATAAGTCCTAGATAGTGTACTTTTGGCACTTGTAACATGTTGATGGCTTTAACTTGAAACCATAGATGGCTAGCCGACTAATGACCTTCCCTAACCTGTTTACATCTCCTGTATATGGTTGCGTACCTCTTCGTACTGGGAAGGGGTGATATGCCTATATCGCTTCCTAACTGGCTGGGGATCGTGACAGGAAAGCGGTGCTCTATGATTTCATTATGTTCTCAATAGAGAAAGCGCTTAATACATGTGGATATTCTGAGACTACGGACTTAACTCTTATCAAAGAATTCTTCCGGGGCAGGAAAGCCTGAAAAATCTAGTTGATCGGCCATTCAATCACCATGCATCTTCTTGTTCTGCCTGGTTGGCCTTATGGTGGTGGTGGTCTCTTGCATCTGGACGGATTCTAACGGTTGGCATAAATACACTTCCCCAAATTTGGCATGGTGAGACACCTATAGTGGTGACTCTGTGAGGTTTTGTATCAAAATAGGTATGGTCTGGCCATCTTGTCGGGCCTTAAATCTACCGTCACAATTCTGGGTTCAATAACAAGTCCTTCTGGAAGTGTCATCGCTTTGGGTACTACGACTAAGTTATAGTTTATTGGGGAGTAAGGAAACAAAGATTTCCAATATCTCGAAGGGGGACAGGAAAGAAGCTAAAAGCTTTTTGACAGTGTAGACACCCTGGACCTAGTATCTAACAAGCATATGGCACCTTTGACCTTGTGTTATACTTATAGGTTTACTTTCATTGGTTCTCCCTACCAACCGATTTAAAATCTTTTTTGGGGGAGCTCCAGGATTTTTTGTTTGTTTTTTTTGGGGGAGGAACATCTGAGTTGGAACCTACTGTTTGCCCAAGTGCGGTGGCCCCTGCCGTTTTAGAGGCATTACTCTCCTTGATTTTGCCATAATTTGCGGGATGGGGATCGGCTGGGTGTATGTGGGGTAGATTCTGGGTTGGGGGGGTCTGCAGGGTTGAGGTGGTATTAATGCACACTCCCAGACAAAATGTCCCTCGCCCCCACACCTAAATCGGCCCAAAATGACATTTTTACCGCTGATATTTTTAACCTCTTACATTTTTACCTCTGGCATTTTAACATTTGACATTTTTACCTCTGACATTTTTACCCCTGACATTTTAACCTTTGACATTTTTAACTCTGACATTTTTATCTGAAAAACAAAGGCCCCTTTGACGTTGGTCAACTCTTATTCCTGCTGTGTTTCCTCCCAACTCCAATCTTTCTACTCTCTCTATTAATTTAAGTTTTATCGCCTGTTCCATGGCCCGGCCAATCCGCACCACCCCATCAAAATCGAAATCATACACACTCTTGTATCGATGCCCCCTTCACTGTTGTTGTCCATCAAATGTCTCATCTTTTGCATCCCCCTGAAACTCCACCACTACCAACAATTGTAGCCGGGTACTGTACATTGCTATTGGTTCCCCCACTGTCTGCCGGGTGCAATCCAATTGCTGTAATAGTGTGGCCCGGCTTTCCACAGTTCCGTAGAACCCTCTAGTTTATATGGCCAATATCCTTGGTAGAGGCCTCTGGCCCTATGCTTAAAGCAATCTGCCCAGCCTCCCCCTCAATGATCTCCGTACCATCCTATCTAGGGCATCCCAGGAGCATGACTTTAATCTTTTGACAAACCGTCAACATCATATTTCCACCCCTCAAAACCTACCTTGCCCCCTTTTAGTCTTAGGTCCCCACTGAAAAAAGACAATAGGTGGGGTTTTCGTTCAACCACATCCTCTTCTAATTTCAAGTTTAGGGCTGCGAAGAGGACTCCTTGCACCTCTACTGGACTATCTAGCAACTAGCTGGGGTCCATTTTTCTTTGAAGTTTCCCAAGTTTGCTCTCGATTGGGAAAGACACAGTATGCTTACCTTGTAGTTCTGATGTTACTGAATCCCGCCCAAACTTTTTAACCACCAGCTTTCCTACTTCTTCAAAAAATTCTTTTAACTCTCCTTCTGTCACTTGCGGGCTGAATTCTTAATCAAGACTACCCGGTCCCCATGTATGCTTGCCATCTTATTTATTCTAGCTCAAATCACAATACGACAACAAAATAACAATATTAACTCCAAATTAAAATTAAACATTAACCAATTCTGACTAGCCACATAACTACTAGACCTGTATTATAATGGTTAACAAGCACAGCCTACATGGCAAAAGAAAACAAAAATGTGAACCGTCGGCGAGGTCTTCAACAAAACAATTTTATGCGCTGCCTCCAGTAGTTAAATATGATGGATGCTTAAACATAAAAGGCGGTTCAGGCACGTTATCAAGGGAAATAGATGGGCTATGGTGTACAGAGGAAATATTGATATGTCAGTAGCTGACAGGGATTAATAAACAACATTGGTTAGCAGTGGTAGCTGTTGGAAGTCTGCATGTACAGTTGATGCCGGAAAGGAAATATGTAGATGTCAGTAGCTGACAGGGTAAACAACATTGGTTAGCAGTGGTAGCTGTTAGAAGTCCGTACAGTTGATGCCGGACAGGAAATATTGAGATTTGGCACCAAGCAGGCATGATAATGAGCAGAGAGATAGATGGTCTTTCATGCTTTAATCCTTACGAGGTCCTCCAAATAACTTGTGCAGGGGCATGATAATGAGCAGAGAGATAGATGGTCTTTCATTCTTTTACCCTTACGAGGTCCTCCAAATAACTCGTGCAGGGGCATGATAATGAGCAGAGGGATAGATGGTCTTTCCTTCTTCTATTCTTACGAGGTCCTCCAAATGACTTGCGCAGGGGCATGATAATGAGCAGAGGGATAGATGGTCTTTCCTTCTTTTACCCTTACGAGGTCCTCCAAATAACTTGTGCAGGGGCATGATAATGAGCAGAGGGATAGATGGTCTCTCCTTCTTTTACCCTTACGAGGTCCTCCACATAACTTGGGCAGGGGCATGATAATGAGCAGAGGGATAGATGGTCTTTCCTTCTTTTACCCTTATGAGGTCCTCCAAATAACTCGTGCAGGGGCATGATAATGAGCAGAGGGATAGATGGTCTTTCCTTCTTTTACCCTTACGAGGTCCTCCAAATAACTTGTGCAGGGGCATGATAATGCAGAGGGATAGATGGTCTTTCCTTCTTTTTCCCTTACGAGGTCCTCCAAATAACTCGTGCAGGGGCACGATAATGAGCAGAGGGATAGATGGTCCTTTCCTTCTTTTACCTTCATGAGGTCCTCCAAATAACTTGTGCAGGGGCATGATAATGAGCAGAGGGATAGATGGTCCTTTCATTCTTTTACCCTTACGAGGTCCTCCAAATAACTTGTGCAGGGGCATGATAATGAGCAGAGGGATAGATGGTCTTTCATTCTTTTAACCTTACGAGGTCCTCCAAATAACTCGTGCAGGGACATGATAATGAGCAGAGGGATAGATGGTTTTTCCTTCTTTTACCCTTACGAGGTCCTCCAAATAACTTGTGCAGGGGCATGATAATGAGCAGAGGGATAGATGGTCTTTCCTTCTTTTACCCTTACGAGGTCCTCCAAATAACTTGTGCAGGGGCATGATAATGAGCAGAGGGATAGATGGTCCTTTCATTCTTTTACCCTTACGAGGTCCTCCAAATAACTTGTGCAGGGGCATGAAAATGAGCAGAGGGATAGATGGTCTTTCCTTCTTTAACCCTTACGAGGTCCTTCAAATAACTTGTGCAGGGGCATGATAATGAGCAGAGAGATAGATGGTCTTTCATTCTTTTACCCCTACGAGGTCCTCCAAATAACTTGTGCAGGGGCATGATAATGAGCAGAGGGATAGATGGTCTTTCCTTCTTTTACCCTTACGAGGTCCTCCAAATAACTTGTGCAGGGGCATGATAATGAGCAGAGGGATAGATGGTCTTTCATTCTTTTACCCTTACGAGGTCCTCCAAATAACTTGTGCAGGGGCATGATAATGAGTAGAGGGATAGATGGTCTTTCCTTCTTTTACCCTTACGAGGTCCTCCAAATAACTCGTGCAGGGGCATGATAATGAGCAGAGGGATAGATGGTCTTTCCTTCTTTTACCCTTACGAGGTCCTCCAAATAACTTGTGCAGGGGCATGATAATGAGCAGAGGGATAGATGGTCTTTCCTTCTTTTACCCTTACGAGGTCCTCCAAATAACTTGTGCAGGGGCATGATAATGAGCAGAGGGATAGATGGTCTCTCCTTCTTTTACCCTTAGGAGGTCCTCCACATAACTTGGGCAGGGGCATGATAATGAGCAGAGGGATAGATGGTCTTTCCTTCTTTTACCCTTACGAGGTCCTCCAAATAACTTGTGCAGGGGCATGATAATGAGCAGAGGGATAGATGGTCTCTCCTTTTTTTGGATCTTGTAGATAACTCCTCATTCTTGAGTGCTGTATCAGCACTTCATTATCTATGGCTCTGGACAGGGAAAGATTGGCTGCTACCTTATATATATATATACACCTATTTCTTTTCTTACTTTCTCATTCTGTCTTCATTTCTCTCTCTATAAATATCTTTCTTTCTAACTCTTTCTTTCTCTCTCTGTCTCTTTCCACTTCCATATCCTACTTAAAGACCAAGCAGTTACTAACCTCTTTTCAGAGATCTGGACACTCGAACCCATGTCCTCCTTTTTGTTCTGGTTTTCAAGGTTGTCTCTTCCACAGTGTGATTCCATGTGATGATGATGTTGAAGGAAGCTTTTGTTTGGAATCACTGACAACTCTCATGGAAACTGTTTGACACTTGAATTATGAAGACCCAGGCATCAGGTTCGACACTGAACAGATGAGAAGCAGGTTTCATGGAGTCAGTATGGTAAGATAAGCATGTTAATTAGCATTGTTTTGCCTGTCCAAAATATACATTTGCTTGCAGAAATTAATGTAGAGGTCTTGGAAGTATGTAGAATACAACACCAACGTTTCCTGCACATCTTTATATACTTATTTGGCCAAGTTTGGGGGTAGGGAAAGCCCAAAGCACGAAAAAGTATTCTACTTATGCCTGCATCATGGTAAGTATGTATATTTTTGTTGGTATCTCTTTACTTTCTCTTCTTTCCTCCCTTACTAACTACCATTCTTTTCTTTATCCAGAGGCTTATTGCAATATTTGCTAGCCACTAATTTGATTGTGAAATAGAATGAGAGCATAGAGTGTATATATTTTGTATAAGATTTTTTTTAAACAATCCACATTCATCAACTCTATGGATTTGTTAACAATAAGATATGCTTTATTATGTTTTCCATGTTTGATGAAAGTGATCCATATTTTTTTTTAAATATCCAATACTCTTTAAGAAATGAGCTGGTATTTCCCTGTTAAAAGACAACTATCTGTCTTCTAAGCCAGACATGGCATGCTTGAACAGAAGTGAAGGCTATATTATGATAGTTCCATGTGCACGGTATCTCACTTCTACAAAGTAATATTAGACAGCTTTGAGATACATGTTCAACATCAAAGCCAATTACTAATGCAATTGAAGTTCATTGTATTTTTAACCACAAAATATGAGCATATATTAGCACTACAAGTATGACTGTAAACTGTATTTGCATCTTTCCAAACGGTCTGAGAGTTGAGCTCCAATCTTGTCTCTTTTTATAAGGACAAGAATTAAGATACCGGTACACCTATGTTTATTAGCGTGTTTTACACCTTCGTTTACTGATGATGCAGATAAAACTGATGTTTTCCAACTTTACAACAAGTCCTCACGAGTCCGAGACTTAGAAATGATTATCAGAAGATCTAACGCAATAAATGTCCTAGTAACTAAGAGGCTTGCAAGACACTGATGATTATGAGCATACACATCTTAGAAATCAGATGTGCTCAATATTTCATTCACTGGTATTGTGGAAGTCCTTAAAGGCCCACTGCACTACTTGTAGCTACTTGCGCCCTCTATATAACACACAATGCCTAATCAGTGACCATTGGTCCCCCATGATCCTCTTTATCTTATGTTAACTGAGAGCTGAAATAACCACATGTCCAGTGTCCTTGCAGTGTGGTCTAATCCCTCCTGTAAACTAGTACAGATAAGCTTTACAAGTATGAGGACACTGATGACTTTTACCATGCACATCTGATTTTATATCAGATATGGTCAGAATAGTCGATTTACTAGTATTGTGGAAATCTTCAAAAGTTTGAGGACACACTGATAATTGTAAGCATGCAAATCTAATAAGTCAAGTGTGATGATTTGTGAAAGTCCTCATGACTCTGAGGCTTACAATGTAGCTCAACTATCCAATACTGTGACATGTGTTTATGTCATCCTAAAATAACAGCAAAAAAAAACTGACTGGCATTGTGGATTAATTGTCCTATGATTATCAGCATGCAAACGTAATACTTTGAAATGTGGTCAGTATAAAATAGAATTGATTCACTGGCTCACTGGCTTTGTGAAACTCCTCACGAGTCTAAGGCTTGAAAGACACTTGTGATTATCAACGATCTAATGAACCTGGATGTGTTAAACTAAGATATGATCAGTATATATAGATGTAACTGATTCACTGCTTTGTAAAAGTCCTCTTCAGTCGAGGCTTGGCAGACACATGTAACAGTTAGGTGTGAAAGACCAATTTAATAGACCTTGATTTATTCAGAATGGAGATAAACTGACTCACTAGAACCTATTACCAAAGCAGCATTTGGTGGTTCCCCCTGCAGCTAATGTCTGCATATTCTACTCCATTATATAAGTTTTTATCTTAGTTGAGTAATATAGCTTACTCTGCCCTTGAATCTCCTCTTCTAATTCCCATGATGATCCTTTCTAAAGATGTCCTAAAATATATTGCTGTTTATGAGCACACCTACCATTTAAAAACAGGGTTGATTTTTTATAAGGAGCCTGCCAATTAAACCAGGGACAAGAAAGACACATGCAGACAAAAGCCTTCTCTGAAAACTATTGCGGGACGATAGTGTTCAGTTGCACATCCTTAATGTACACTACTGACACTACCTCAGAAGTCCTGCAAAAAGTATTCTAAATGCTTTATGGCCCATTGGAACAGGTCCTCATGAAATCAACATGCCAGTGACCAAGTTGCCCCGGTCAGAAGAGCGTCTGCCTGTCAAACTAAAGGTCATGGATTCCAATCCAACTCCGGCAGATGAGTGAAGCATTAGTCAGCTATTACTAGAACCTCCCTTATTCTATACACTCGGCCTAGGTAACAATCCTCCAGATAGGATGTTAATCGGAGGTCTCATATGAGAGCCACCACCTGTGCATGAAACCAGGAAATCAGTGGAAGTGTTGCACCTGCACAAGACAGGAAGGAAAGAGAGTTTAATATAGGGATTGAATTGTTTTGTCCCCTCCTAAGCACTGAGAATGGTAGATCATATCAGGCCATCCTTTCAAATCATTCTTTAAGAATGGTAGTGCACATTTTGCCACATCTTTAAATTCATTCTGTCTGAATGTCAAAGCATCCTTGAAAAGGTTCATTGAGTTGATTAGCCAAACATTTCTGACTACATTTTCAAATATATTTCTTGTGAGACCTATTGCTTCAAAAGACAGCAGACTTGTCAGAGGAGTGGGAGTGAAGCTTAGCCAAAGCTGGGAGAGTGGCAGTCCCAACTGGTCGACATAATGGGAATGTACAAAGAGGATAATCTTCTTCAAGGAAACAAAATGGAGTGACTAGGAATGTGTGGAAACTGTTTCGACATAAAAAAGATCACATGTTCGACTTATGGTGTAAACATTAGGAACGTTCCAGTCAGGCTGGATCTGAAGAATCCAATGAAAAGAACTGAGGGGAGGATATTGTTGCAAAGCAAGGAAAGGAATACTTTGAGCTCACTTGGATAACAACATCAAGGATTTAGCTTCTTCTTAATGTCTTCATGTTCTCATCAACATTTTCAAGAACACATCACCACATGAGTTATTTAACAACAGGCCACGTGATAAGGTTATCATCAACAGAATTAGAGACTACAAGAAATACAATATCAGCTTCCAAGCTTCCTCGCTTCCAAGCTTCCTCTCTTCAAAATATGTGGATTACCGATCTGACCTAGGGATAAGCAGACTCTACAAGCTAGATCGAGATGTATCACATTCCTTTTCAGGAGCAACACAAGGAGGTACAAAATAAAAAGCCCAGCAATTAATAATAATAATAATATTAATAATAATAATAATAAGAGCTTTAGTGAGAATTCATAACATCAAAAGAAAGCAGAAATGTTAGCAAGATTCAGCAAGATGATGCCACAATGTCATCAGCGACCATGTCTACTAGAATAATCACTTGGAAGAATAGTATCATCAATGACAAACCAACTCACTGGATTAGAGAAGCTGTATACAAATGGAATCAAAACATGACTGGATTCATGACGTGAAAGAACAGTAATTATTTTCTTTGTATATTCCCATTCGCCCATCCTCTCTGACTGCCAGTCTTGCAGCTACAGCTATTCATCACCACCAGTCATCTGATGAAGCCTGCCATCACTGTAGACAATAGTCTCATTCAACAAGGAAATCTGAATGTGTTACAGAATTGGTTTAATGGTATAGCATTTGGGAGCCATCTCTTCAACTGATAGAGGATTCAGTTATCCTTTCTCTTCGTTTTATAGGAACGAAGACCTTTTGGTCTGCCCCCTCCTATCAGAACCATGTACTTTCAAATACCTGGAAGGGTTCTGCCAATGCTCGATCCTGCATCCTGCACTTGGCCAGGACTTGCGTGGAGGAAGATTCTCCAACAATGTTTTTATAAAGCATAAGGCCATCTCTTCATTCACTATGCATAACAGTTAACAGCTCATATGTCCCTTTAATTCATTCTCTAGGAATTATATATATGAGGTATATAGGGTTATCCTTTTATATCATTCTCAAAGAGACTGTTCCATTCATTCATTCTCTAATAATGAGAGAGACAATCGAGCAAGGCTGAGATGAAGTAGGGCAGATATAGGTTGCGTTTATCTAGCAAATTTTTGGCTAGAATCAGGTTTCTCAAACGTCTTTCAGGCAAATTTAGAAGTAGATAAACGCAAAGCCTTTTTCAAAAGTCTTTAGATATGGGCATATCTAAAGACGCAAAAAGGTGCGTTTTGAATGTGACATACAGCCAGAATCACGTTTCTGAGAGATCGATAAACGCAAAGCTGTTTTGAACCTCACATATGACCACCCAGGTGTTGTGTACAAGCATACGTGTGAAGTTGACCTCCGAGAAACTGTCTGCTTCCTGGATCAAAACAGCTGGGCAGACACAAGGCCTTTATTTTGAATCGTGAAGGGTCGATAAACGTGACATCCCGCAAATCACGATCGTATAGTGGGGTACGATAGTGGGGTTCGATAGTGGGGTATGATATGTACATATCTAGTGGCAAGCCTAGATAAACGCGCTCTTAGAGAGCTTTGTGAGATGGTGAGGATGCGGGGTCGGGTGGAATGAGAAGAGAGAGAGAGAGAGAGAGAGTTTGGGAGAGGGGAGAAAGGGAAAAAGAGGAGGGAGAGAGGAGAGAGAGAGGGAGATGAGAGAGAGAGAGAGAGAGAGAGTTTGGGAGAGGGGAGAAAGGGAAAAAGAGGAGGGAGAGAGGAGAGAGAGAGGGAGAGGAGAGAGAGTTTGGGAGAGGGGAGAAAGGGAAAAAGAGGAGGGAGAGAGGAGAGAGAGAGGGAGAGGAGAGAGAGAGAGAGTTTGGGAGAGGGGAGAAAGGGAAAAAGAGGAGGGAGAGAGGAGAGAGAGAGGGAGAGGAGAGAGAGAGAGAGAGAGTTTGGGAGAGGGAAGAAAGGGAAAAAGAGGAGGGAGAGAGGAGAGAGAGAGGGAGAGGAGAGAGGAGAGAGGGGGAGAGGAGAGAGAGAGAGAGAGAGTGGGAGAAAGAGGAGAGAGAGAGAGAAAGAGAAGAGAGAGGGGGAGAGAGATAGCGAGATAGAGGGTTAAGGAGAGGGAGGGCCTGGGGCTGATCAGGTAAGTATAAATATCTTCTACAATATTATAGGGATGGGAGCAAAATTATTTTGGTGAATATACAGGCAAATGCTAAAACATGGTTCTTATCATGCTGGCTCTTAGAAACTTGTACCATCTGTTCAGTACCTAACTTTTTGTTTGTTGAGTCAGAGTAATTTAGGTGCCATCCAGCTTCCAGGAGAGAAGTTAGTGAATTCAGACAAAAGCTTCTTTCTGCATCATCAGATCATGGACCACACTTGGGAAAGTCAACCATGAAGCAGAACATCAAGGAGAACATGGGTGAGTGATTCTCAGATACCTCTTAAAAGAGTTTGGTTTCTTCTTGGCCTTTACTTAGGATATCCTACCTCTTAATATTTTTCACTTTTTTCCTCCCTTGTTTCCTTTCTTCTCCTTTCTCTTGTCCTTTGCTTTCCTCTTCTTCTTCTTGTTTTCTCCCATTCATTTCCTTACCTTAAACCCTCTTCCCCCATTCACTTTCCTTGAATCTGTCCAACATGTGACCACTCTGTCAAGATTGAGTAGAGTGACATGTAAATCTAGACAAGTCAATTCCTACATGTGTCAGAAAAAATTCTGTGAAGAAACGTTTTGATCAGGTCAAGTGTGGTGCATTTCAGGTGCTCATATGCATGTACATGTAAATCACAATGCTGCTTGTTGCTGTCATATATTGTTACCGAGTTAAACACATAGTCTGATACTTAAGGCTTTTCCCTGTTTATCTCTGGTTAACTGTAGATCTCTGATGGAGAAATTACTCCATCTCAATCACATGATTTCCAAAGAAGAGGGAGTATGTAACATGTGTAATTACCTCTCCCCATACAATAGGACTAAAGGAATTATTAACCTCCTTCTAAATTATCACTAAAAGTTTGAGCTCTTGCAATGTTTAAAATAACGCAAATGACACATAGATAATTATTGTTAGCAGATCTGTTTCCCCTACAAAGGTAGGTCTATTATATACTCCCTATTAATATAGAAAATCATTGAAAGGCTCCACAATAATGCAGCCTAAACTGCTGAATTATAGCATTATCAGGTGGGAAATTTCTGTGATTGAACAATGATAGCTAAAAGTAGCATCAAGCAAAATTCCACTATTAAAGCTAACAGTCAATAAGGCTCATCAACTGATCATGAACTGATGTTGGTCCTGGAAAGGATGAGACAACGACTACCCAACTAGAAAGTCAATTCTGGATTACTGCTAGTGGGATCTCCATATCATAAAAGTCTCTACTAAATATTCTCAGAGCACACATTACATTAGTTTTATATGAAGCACAAGGGTAACTGCTCATTATGATCAGCATCAATTGGATCATTCATTTTAGAAGGAAAATATTTCTGAAAACAAAAATGCTCATTCTGAATAATTCCTGTGTACCAGGAATATGGTGCAAAGAAGGATATAGAAATTCTTTTTTCAAATGAATGCCAACTATGTGAATCTGCAACAGCTACAATATCCCATGTTGTCATTTCCCCCCACCACAATGGTCTTTAAACAGCTTCCCCCCCCCCCCCCGGTTTCAATCTTGAACTACACCAGTTACAACCACCCCTTCCCCAAGTACATCTCGGTATGGATAAACTTCAATCCTCCTCTAATCAATACTAATGTTAAAGGGATCCGGTAACTTTGTCTTAGATCCTTTAGAAATAATCCTTGATTTAGCTCATGCTGCAATGATAATTATAAACCTTTAGGTCAGTCAAGAACTCCATGACCTTTACAAGCCGATCCCCTGTCTGATTATCAAGATATTAATGATTGGAATTACAAATTTTGAAAACAGTTCGTTGAACGGTTTTCATAACACTACAGTCTATTGGGGAAAACAAGTATGGTAAAACCGGTCACTCAAAGATTTTTACTTTTTTGAGGCATTTCTTGATCATGTTGAAGAGCAATTTTTTAGGGCTTCAATATTACACCATATCACAGACACTGGTAACATGTAGGACCGTGTATCTCAGATTTAACATTGTTAAACGATCCCTTTAAGGTGCATAATTTCAATCCCCCAACCATTTTTAATGCACAAGTTCAATCCTCTATCAATCTTTGGATGCATTCATTCCACCCTCACCCCAGCCACTTTTGGGGTTTAATACAAAGATTCCATTCATCTTGGGATGCAGGGGTTTAATTTGCCCCTTTCCATCTTGGGATGCATAGATTTGAATTAATTCCCCCCTACCCCAACCTCTATTAGGCCTTTTTTTTTAAATGTTGTATTACCCTTTGCGACCGACCCAAAAATGTTGAAATCAACGGTCAGCTTTTTAAAGAGGTTTTTTTTAATAAAGAATAAAAAATTCAGACCGACCGACCCATGTTTTGGCACCTAGAGGGTCATGCAACATCTTTTTTTTAGGCCTTATGTGATGTATGTTTCCCTCTGAAAATCGATTTGAGGATGCAAAGTTTTCAATCCCCACCCATCTGCCTTCAATCTCTGGATGTAGAGCCCCTATATCCAGCTTGGGTTGAAAAAAAATGAACCCTAAACCATTTTGGGGTGCACAATCTCCACCCCAAAATAAAATTAAATAAAATTAATTAGAAAACTATCTTCATGATGTAAATTACACAGACTCAATAGGAAATGCCTGATTTGTTTGAGGGTGATGGAATAATTACCACAAGCTACATCCAGGAGCCAGAAAAAGAACCTATCGCTTCCATGGAAGAACATTGATATGTCTCTGTCTACATAAGAGTCCTCACCAGGTTTTCAAAGTAATAAGACCTTCTTGTCTTCTTTGAATGAAGTGCAAAATCTATGTAACTAAAATAAATGAGATCTGTGGCAACGAAAAAACTACATGTAGACATAACACTCTATATGCCTTAATATGGCTATCTGTAAACACGATTTATAAGTAGTGTAATTTCTCTTCCTTGGTTTTAGGAGTAATTCCTCTCAATTTCAGGGGAAATGTAAACAGCCAGTGCAAGTTAAATTGATTACCTCCTGGTGTACTTAAGTCTATGGCTTCTTAAAGATAAAGACCAGTTATGGTCATGCGATTGCATTGTGAAAGAAACGTTGTGGAATCGATCAGAAAAGGTTGATCATCTAGCATGTGTACTGTAGGTTCTGGAATCATCAAAATGATAAGAAATTTGGCCCAGTCTTCGTAAAGTTACAAGCACTGCACACAGAAATATGTATATGGGACTACGCACACGTGCGCGACACATGCATTTATCTCTCACACACCAATAGATAAACTAATTTACCAAAAGTATCAATTAGTAGGCGGTTTCCCGGCAAAATGTTTATCATCATGTATTAGTCAAAACATATTCTTTCACATGATTGGTAATAAGAGCTTCCATTTCATTTTTTGAAATTGGGGCGTTTCCAATACTGGTCTTTACCTTTAAGGTGAATGATAGGTGACTTCTCTTGCAATGATTTCAATTTTACTTTGATAGAAACAAGTCAGTTTTAGAACCTTCTCATGTCAGAGCAAACATGTTGACATAATGTGAAATAGTTTCGAGCAAACAATGGTTTGATGCAAAACTTCACACTATACAGATAAAATTCCCTCAAAGACTTCCATTGGGTGTCTGTATCATGTATGATCTGGGTTATTGGCATTGTCCAATAACAGTTGTTGGTTTCCTGATCTAGCATTGTCACTTTCTGACCCAAAGTCAGTGGGGGTAGGTCTATAACTCCTCTTGCATCAAATACTTCCTTCTGTCTCTCTTGGCATTGTTAGAGTTTCTCATAGACATTACCACGGTGTGGTGAGTGATTAACCTTCATGGGTAGGTTACTCCTGAACTTTCTCCCCTGTAGTAGGTCAGCTGGTGATGGTAAACTACTGTCAACCAGGGTAGTTCTCAAACATCTTCACTTTCTTCAGAATTGCTTTGACTGTCTGGATTGCCCTCTCTCTACAAGTCCATTGCTCTGTGGATAATGAGGACTTGATGTCACATGTTGATTATTCCACTTCTCTGTGAAACTCTTGTATTCTCAACTGAAGAATTGTGGTCCATTGTCGCTAACGATCTTCAAGGGTATGCCTTGCTCACTGAATATGTTCTTTCAGATTCGGACAATAGTCGAGCTGGTGCAGCCACCTTTGATCTTCCTCACAACAGGAAACTTAGACCGGTAGTCCATGATGATGAGATACTTGTCACCTTCAAAGTGGAACAAGTCCGTTCCAACTGTTTCCCATGGATGATGGGATACTTCAAGCTGAAGTAACGGCTCCTTTGACTGGGCGTTCTGTAACTCATTGCATGCTTGGCAAGAGCTCACTATCTGTCCAATTGCCTGGGACAATCCATCCCAGTAAACACATCTTCTTGCCTTGAGTTGTGTCTTTGTCATTTCTTGAAGACTCTGTGTCACTTCCTGCTGCATAGGCTTGGGTATGAAGATTCTTTCCCCTTTCATAATGAGACCATCTTCTACTGCCAAGGAATCTCTGCACAACCAGTAGTGACGCAGTTCTTTTGGAACTTCCTTCACGTCTTCAGGCCAGCCAGTTAGGATTACCTACTTAAGCACTCTCAAGCTTCTGCTAGCTTCAGTCTCTTCTTGAAGCTGTCTTAGCCTGCTGGGAGACATGTAGATTGCATGGATGGTTTTGTCAAATTCCATGGTAGGTTGCTTCTTTGGGTTGATCCTCGACAAACCATCTCTTCCTGGCTTGTATACGAGCTTGAAGTCGTATGGTTGCAAACGGAGAAGCATCCATTGCAGTCTGGGCAGAGTGTTGGCTAGGTTTTTCCTATGGATGCTTGCCAGTGGCTTATGGTCGAATTCCACTGAGAATTTTGCTCTATACACGTACCTGACTAACCTTGTACAGCCAAACACTACCGCTAACATTTCTTATTCAATGTTTGCATATCGGCTTTCTGTCTCTGTCAATGCTTTAATCGTGAATGCGACTGGTTTCCCCTCCTAGTCCTCTTGTGGACGCATCCACTTAGATTGTGTGCTTTGAGGAGTCAAAGTATGTTGAGTGCACATGGATGACACCACTGATTTCAAGTGCTCAAATGACTTCTGGTGTGATCGATGGAGTCCACTGCCACTCACTGTCCTTACTAGTCAACGCACGTAGGGTTTCTGCATTCTCAGCCAGATTTGAAATGAAGGGAGACATGTACTGTACCATCCCTAGAAACTGCTGTAACTCTCTTATTAAGCAGCCTGACGTTGGAAGACTGGTATTATCTGCAATCTTTGCAGGACCTGGATGCACACCTTCTTTGTCGTAGAGACAGCCAAAAAACTTCACCTGTGGGGTTTTCACGTCACATTTGTCTGCATTGAAGACAAGTCCATACTCTCGTCCCACAGCCATGAGGTTATGTAGAGCTTTGTCATGCTCTGCTTCTGTCTTTCCATAGACAACTATATCATCTGTGATGCAAATCGTGCCTGGGCATTGCTCAAGGATCTGATCCATCTTCTCATGGAATATGCGTTGAGCCACTCTTATCCCAAATGGCAAACGCTTGAATCTGTACCTTCTGAAGCTCCGATAAACATGTCTGGCATCTCGCTCTGAGAACACTTGAGCACCATGTAGCTTATGAGTGATCTCCTCGAGTGTTGAGGCCTTGTTGTATGTCTGCTTATATGCCTTATTGAGGTCCTTTGGGTCAAGGTACACTCCTAGCTGTCTGTAGCTTTTCCTGCTGATATCAAACAAGGAAACCCAATCTGTAGGCTTGGTCGGTCACCTTCTCTATGACCTCAATCGATTCCATCCTATCCAGCTCTTTCCTTTTATTCATCTCGGAGATGGATGGGAAACTTCCTTGGAGGATGGACAATAGGTTCTGCATTATCTTCAAGAGTGATGTGGTATTCGCCTGGAAATCTCCAGATACCTCGGAACCGATCTGGGTACTTATCTACCAGATCCTGTGTACTCTTGATCATGTTTGGTCTGCATCTCTGATGCTACTCACAGTTCACTAGAACTATATGCATCCTGACTGAACTCTACAATCCGTGGATGGCAGTGTATCTACAATGAAGAAGTTATACAGTAGGCTTGCGGGTGCACCATGTGAGAGAGAGGGAGGATTGAGGAGTCCTGAAAAGGACTCCGGTAATCTTTCTTGAAGAAGTTGTTGCGGAACCACTTCCCATCTTTGTACTGGCAGGGAATATCAAACAACCATATTGTTGTATTGCTGTCTCATTGTAAGCACATAATCTGATATGTCGCAGTATTACAGCTGACTTAAGAGGATATATACTCCTGGTCATCTAGGAGCTCTGGAAAAACTTTCCTGAAGCACCGATGAGGCAACACATTCCCCTGTGCTCCTGTGTCCACCTTTACTCTCAAAATGTGGTTACTCAGCTTGTTCCTCATGCAAAACTTGAAAGTTGCGAAAAGCTCATCGCTGTCATCAATAGGAACACCATCAATATGGACATGTCTAACATAGATTGACTCTCTAGAGATATCATCCAACTCCCTCTGTAGATCATCATCATCTGCAGTACTGGCAAAAGGATACAATTTTTTTGCCGAGGTAGGGGTTCGGCTTTTACTTCGGTTCCTCCGATTTCCTTTGTCTCGTCTGGTCTGTCTGGACATAGACTGAGATCTCTGTTTACTGTCACCTGATGATCTGCACTGTTTCTTCCAGTGACCTTTCATGCCACATTTGTGACACTGTGACTTGAATGCAGTTCAATTCTTTGGTGGATGTCTCAATCTACAATGCTTGCAGGTACTGGTGTACATAATGTACCGAGGCTCTATCCAGACTGTTCAAAAGACTCATGTGTCCTGGATATAATGCTGCAGCTTCATCTAGCTTGAGATGCTCACACCTTTGCTGAGTAGGATCTTTTGTACCCCTGGGTGCTTGATCCCAGCAATCAAAACTTTGATGATCCTATCAACAGACCCTTCAGTCTTACACTTTGCTAGTTTTGTGTGGCATCTTAGAACAAATTCATCAATAATCTCTGATGCCCCCTGTCTCAGTACCTATGAAACTCCAATCTATGGATCCGAAAATTCCCCTGGGGCTCTAGCTGGGTGGAGAATGCTGTCCAAATGTTCTTGGGGTCGCTTAGTTTTTAATTCTTCTGTCATCTTCCACGTAATGAACATCCTAAGTCCTTCCACTCCTGACCATAATATCACCTAGGTATGCTGTTCCTCTTCAAGACCTTTTTTTTTTTAACCACAAGTTGGCAACTTGTTTAATTCTTGCGATGCTTATGAACGGTCCGGGTTGGACCAGTCCATCCTGGGACCTGGAATAGCTCCACTAGCCATGGCAATACCTGTTATTGAAACCTTAGTAAGAGAACATTAGCAGTGCAAACAATTGCTTTTAATATATAACTTCAAGTACAAACTTTACAGGTTAAAAACATTTGCGAATATGTGAACAAGACTTTTGTTATTCAGCATACACTTTTACATGGCATACAAATCTATCTGTGAACACAACCTTTTAAAATTTTGATTCAATATGATGATTTAGCTCATGCAAAAAAAATACTGTATGCTAATTTACTTCCATACAGCAGTAGAACCACATTGATGCAAATATCAATATTCAACAGAATCTAGATCCTATCTAGCATGAAATGAAAATGACTTCACAGATTTGTTGTTGTTGATTTGGTTTTGTTTGGCAATCAGTCACAGTTGACTATTTTTGCCACACACTATTTTATGAATTATTTATATATATACATTATATGTACAATTTCATGTCATAAATGACTATTTTTAGGATTCTTTCTCTTTCCATCCTCTTTCCTTCCGCTTATTTTCTTTTTAGACCTTATATATATATATTTTTTTTTTTTTTTTTTTAGAGAGAAAATTCAATAAATTAAAAATTTGGAAAGAGATGGCCTAGCCTAGCGAGTGTTTACGCGCACGTACGTGCACGTTAAAATACCACCTCTCTATGCACGTGTGTACTTCACACGCACCCCCACCCTTTTTAAAATGCCATCTTACCAGTCTTTGAGGTGCATTTCTCAGACTTTCGGTTTTAACCTAGGTCACTCCGGCATAGGTGAGGGGGTGCCAGCTGGCATGTGATGTTGGAGGCGATCACCGAATTGTTAGAAAATTAAAGGTCAAATTAGTTACAAGTATTGTGGGATTTATTGGTGCAAGAAAAGGGAAAAGAGAAGATAAGAAAAAAGAAAAAAAAAAAAAAAAAAAAATCAATTTAATGGTTTTGATACAGCCGCTTTGTTCTTAAAACGAAGCGAACTATTGCTTTTTGTTTAATTATTTCTGAAATTTTAAGTAGTGTCATGATTTCCTGTGGATGTGATATATCAGTTTCTACGAGTAACATAGCTCTTTCTATGATGTACTTTGGGCATTCAGTGAGAAAGTGGTTTACGGTTTCAGTACGTCCTATGCAGTTATTGCAATGGCCTGTCGAGTGCATATTCAATCTGAAGAGATCTAAGTTCAAACCTATCACTCCTATTCTTAATCTATGGAGAATACTTTCTTCAAATCTGTTCAACTTACATTCATATGGTTGATTTACTGTAGGCAGTATCTGTCTAAGAAAACTTTCAGAATTATTCCATCTGTCTTGCCAGAGTTTTATATACTTGATGGTAATAATACTCTTTATTTCAGAAAAGGATAATTTATTACAAATTTCAATGTTATTTTATAAAGCAGATTTTGCATAAAAATCTGCCATTTCATTTCCGTGTACACCACAATGGCTAGGAATCCATTCTAAGTGTATGTGTTTTCCTTGATACGATAATTTTGTACTTAATGTAATAATTTCAGTTACAAATGTAATATCTTTTTCATCCTTTATGGCGAGCAGGGCGCTTAAGGAATCACAAAAAATAACAATGTCAACATACACATTTATGTTCTCTAGCCAATTAAGCGCAAGGACAATTGCAGCCAGTTCGGCTCTGAAATATGATGTGTGATCCGCCAATCGTTTGGCTTGTTGAAAGGAGAAGGCTGGTACATAAAAAGAAGCAGAACTTATCCCAAGATTTGGAACCTTTGATCCATCTGTATAGATGTGTAGTTGTATTGGCCATTTGGTACTGATCAATTCTAAACTGCGTTGACGTAAATACGATGGGTTTTCATGTTTGTTCACTATTTCGCTTAATTCTATCGACACTTTTGGAGCATTAATTTTCCAAGGGGGAAAACTAGGTATAGTGTAAGGTTCGATAGTACGATGTTTCATTAGTTCTGTTCTGCATCCAAATGGCTTGTTATTCTTTTGGAGCTTCAAAAGTTCCATTTGCCAGCTGGGCTTAACGTTTAATATGACAGGGTGATCTCGATGCATTTCAATCTTTTGTCTGAATCTGTCCGCCAGCATCTGTCTTCTTAAGTCTAAGGGCATTTCACCTAGTTCAACTTGTAGTGAATCTAATGATGTAAGAGGAAGAGCTCCCGCACAAATTCTCAAGGCTTGATATTGAATGGAGTCAAGTGATTTCTTTATACTTTGAGCCGCACTGTCATAGGCTTCACAACCAAAATCTAATAATGATCTAATCAATGCTCTATATACCATTAGCAGGGATTTCGAGGAGCTTCCCCATGTAGTCCCAGTAAGACATCTAAGAATGTTCAGTTTCTTTTTACATCTAAGGACTACGGCATCTATGTGCGTCTTCCATGAAAGTCTTTTGTCAAATATAAGTCCTAGGAAATGCTTCTTTGATTGGAATAAAAGTGTGTCGTTGTTTAATTTCAGTTCTGGGTATTTTGCTTTATTGTTTTTAGTAAATAACACTGGAAAGGATTTACTCTGTGATAGGCGAAACCCCCATTTAGTAAACCATTCACTCAATGTGTTCAGATAGCACTGTATTCTGTTTGAAATAATTTCTATGTTATTACCTGACATCCAGATGACACAGTCATCAGCATAAATAGATGTGGTGATTAATTCATCTGTTGGAATATCACTCATCATGATATTATACAATATAGGACTTAAGACACTCCCCTGGGGGAGGCTGTTGTACATTTCATATGATTTTGATTCTTCTTTACCAATCTTTACTTGGAAAGTCTGCTCTTTCAGATAGTTATAGAGAAACTCTAGCATATTACCTGTAATACCATGTACTGATAGTTTGTAAATAAGGCCTTTGATACAAAGTCTATCATATGCCTTTTCAATGTCAAGAAAGATTGCTAATGTATATTCACCAACATTAATGCTTCCTTGGATGGCATTCTCTAAAAGTACAATGTTATCCGTGACCCCACGTTTACTACGAAAGCCAGTCATGAGGGGAGGAAGTATATTGTTCTTTTCTACATACCATTGGAGTTTATTCTTTACAATCCGTTCTAGTATCTTGGCAAAACACGAGGAAAGTGCTATGGGTCGGTACGAAGATACCTCTCGGGGGTCTTTATTCTGTTTTAACACAGGTATTAGGATAGAGTGTTTCAGACTGGGAGGTATGTTACCCGTATCCCATATCAAGTTCATGACTTTTAGCATATATTGTTTTGCTTTCTGAGGAAGTTTTTGGTAGACTTGATAAGGGATCTTGTCTTTTCCAGGAGCTGATTGTTTACATGTGTTTAGATTTTTTTGCAATTCAAAAAGAGTGAATGGTTCATTCAAGATATGTTCCATTCCCCGCTTCAGTGATTTCGTGATTTGTTGCTCTACATTTTTGTTTTCTTTTATTTCTGGACATTCTTTAACATTACTAACTGATTGGAAGAACTTAGAGAAAGCCTCAGTCTTTTCACTGTTACATGTGATTTCTTTTTCATTTTCTATCAGGACTGACATGTTTTTTGTTTTTTTGACAGATACCCCCTTTAACCGTTTAATGGTAGACCATACCGCTGATTCTGGTACAAAGCGGTTGAGTCTTGAGCAAAATTCTTGCCAGTAATTTCGTTCTGCTTGGCGCAGAGTTTTTTGTACCTCTGATTTTTTCTTCAAATATGTATTTAGATTTTCTATTGAAATGTGTCTTTTTAATCTATTATTAGCTCTGTTTCTTTCTTTGATACTTTGTGTACAGTCTTTTGTCCACCAAGGTACAGGGTCATGTTTTTTCTTTCCCCTCTGGGGCATTATTTCTTTAATAGTCTCTGATAAAATTTTCATAAAATATTTATACATTTTCGTAGGGTCGGAATAGTTGCCGCTATTTTCAATTTTATGTTCACATTTTTCGGCAAAAGTGTTCCAATCAAAAATTTTAAAAGACCAAGTTGTTTCCTCATTTATCTTCTCGCTGTTGCTGTTCACTTGCGCTGCTCGGTCCAATAATATCTGGGTGGAGACTGGAGATGGGAAAATGGTCACTACCAAGGGTGTGCTGCAAAACTTCCCACGAGCATAGGCAAGATAGTTTGGGGAGGTGATGCTAAGATCCAAACATGACATTTTCCCAGTGTGTGGATCTATTCTGGTTCCTCTTCCGTCGTTCAAAATTATAAAGTTATTGTCATGTGTGAAATTTTCAATTATGTGCCCATTTTGGTCTATCTTTGCACTACCCCACACAGGATTATGTGAATTGAAATCCCCAACTATAAGGAATAGATTGTATTCTAGTTTGTTAATCATTCTGTTTAAAATAATCTCGTTTAATTTTTTGCAAGGGTTATAGAAATTGATTATGGAGATTTTTGATCCAGCAGCATGTACTTTAATATGCTGTATTTCGAATTCTTCGTCATTGACAGGATATTCATAGTTGATGGAATCATGTACATAAATAGCACACCCTCCTTTAGATTGATTTTCCCTGTTTCTAATAAAACATGTATATTCAGGGATTTGCAATATTCTATCATCATTGAACCATGTTTCCTGAACACAAATTAAATGGTACTTT
Source organism: Strongylocentrotus droebachiensis (assembly GCA_035222895.1). Classification (NCBI taxonomy): domain Eukaryota; kingdom Metazoa; phylum Echinodermata; class Echinoidea; order Camarodonta; family Strongylocentrotidae; genus Strongylocentrotus; species Strongylocentrotus droebachiensis. Next base: position 62,660 of record JAVYIG010006280.1, on the reverse strand, counting down.
ACATCTTTATATGAATCTAAGTATTTTATAAGTTCAGGACCGTGATTAAGAAGTCCCTGCGCGTTCCATTGTAATATGGTTAGCGCTGTCATCATCATAATTACGTTATACCAGTACATCTTTAGCGTCATGTTTTACTCTTTGTTTGAGCAGTCTCTCAGCTGCCACTTTTACTAAGGATGAAATCTCCTTCTCAGATTTTCCATCCGTAAAAGTGAGAACAAGTTGCGTAATGAAAGAGATTAATTGCTCATCACTCATTATTGTTACTAGGTTACCTCGAGGGAGGGCTTCTAGTTCTACTTCAGTTTTTCCATCCTATCTATTAATTTACTACGCTGTGCGTTTTTTTGCAGCGGGGTGTTCCAGGGCTGGGGATTTGGTTGCAGGGTGGCGTTTTCAGGGCGGATTGCTGTGGATGGCCTCACTGGTCGGGTAGGAAGAGGGAGGTTATCTGAGTTAACATCGAGGGAGGGATGTGATTCAGGGAGGTTGGCTCTTGGTTTCTGCTGTGCTTTTTCTTGCTCCGACTGTATTTTTGCAGCTTGTGCGTATGAAAGATTGTTTTTGACTTTTACTATTTGTATCTTTTTGGCTTTCTTAGCTTCAAGACAGCCGTCAAAGGCTGCCGAATGGTTCCCACCACAATTTACACATATTGGTCTTTCTTTTTGGTTACATTCCTCAAATTTGTGGTCTTCCCCGCATCTAACGCATCTCATCTTTGTTCTGCATTGAGCTATGCCGTGGCCGTAGCGTTGGCATTTAAAGCACCTCAAAACGGGGGGAATGTATAGTTTAACCTCAAAATGTTGATAGCACATTGTTATGTTGCTGGGGAGGTTTGTACGGTTGAATGCTATGATAACACTCCTCATTGGGATAAAATTGGGCCTGTTTTCTTCAATTTCAATTGACTTTACATTTGATCTGGACCTTTTCATGATTCTTTTTACATCAATTACTCCTTGGTGTTTCAATTCATTGAGAATTTCGTCATCTGTCATTTCTGTAGGAACTCCATATATGACCCCTCTCACAACTTGCTGCTTGTCTGCAACTTTTACTGGGGTGGTTCCTATGTTATAGATTTGAGATAGTGCTTTTACTTGTTTCTGGTTTTTACATTTGATAAGGAGACCTTGGGCTGTGGGTTTGATAAATTCCACAGGGTTCGGACAAGCTTCACGGATATTTCTAGCTATAGTAATGGGATTCACATTCTTTAGCGATTTTGATTTATCTATGGGGGTAATTAACACTTTGAGTTCCGATTGGCGGTTCTGGGTTGTATTTTGGTCTTCTGAGGAAGAAGATTCTGTTCTCATTGAAAGATTTTCAATTGCAATGCTTCCTTCGCGCCTGCGTTTATTTCTCGGTTTTTGCTCCCTACGAGAGTGTAATTTTACTGTTCGAAATTCATCTTCTTCATTGGGTTGTAAAAGAGGTGGCTCTTCGCCCTGGCCGGTGTCTGTCACTCCGGCCATGACCTGGTTGGTTGCCTGAAAAGGGTGGGAAATTCAATTGTGTGCAGTCTACCGTGTAATTAAGGGTGCGGTATGTGTTAGTAGCCCACAAGACTTGCTTACCTTTTGACTCTGATCCTAAGTATAGGCCTGTATGAATCCACTATAATTTCAATCCAAAGTTCATCAGTATACAGAAGCAAAACAGTCCCAAAATATCCGGTATTGAGGCAATTTTTAACAATATTGGCAATATTCTACAAGAAATCTACAAGCTCCTAGAATCTCGTCTTACTCTAGTCTTACTCTTAGGCCTACAGACTTACAGTAACTACAGGCTACACATGCATGAATGAATTTAAATTTGTCGACTGAAGTCCATATAGATCTAGGCCTATACTACTACTAATACAAGTACTATTTTGTAATTATAGTCAATAATATCCGTACAGCAGTTCTGTTATATTACTCTGCAACAACTAATCCTGACTCGTTATGGTCTAAATTTAGTCGTTTATAGTTCAAATTTAGCGTTCATTTTCAATATGCAAGTCTTGCTCTCTTGATCCGCTGGGCCAGGTCAGGACTTCCAACTATATAGTTATCATGCTCACTTGATTGAAACAACGTACAGAGTCATCAGAACGTATACAGTTCAAGTACTCACAGTTGGTTCTCGGCGGTCTGATCGCTCAAAATTGGATCACATAAACAAAACGAATTGGCCGAGCTTTATAACCGGTAGACGACAAGTTACTGTCGATACTCACTGTGCTGCAGCCCGAACGTAACAAATTCATTCCATATCTGTTGAAGATATCTTGATCCATTATCATAACAACGTCACAGCACAGGTCCGCATCTGGCTATCACCATGTCAAACAAGCATTAATAAGTCTAAGCAAAATTTGATGCTATATAGTTCAACATCAATGTAGTGGGTTTATTGGGTGAATAACACCAGCAACAAAACTGGCTGGGTCGGGACCACCATGATCAAATATGAAGGTGTACAGTTGTACACGTATACATTACGACCTCAGCTACATCACTGCGTATATCAAGTTGCTCATCCATATAAGACATATTACTACAGGCAGGGTCAGTATTAAAATCAAAATGAAAGAAAACTAAAGATAAGATAGAAATGAGTCCCATTAATTGCCTTGTGAATCACCGTAACAGAACTCGCCTTGCCTATATGTAAATACTATTGCCCATTATATTTCGCCTTATGCTGTATGCTTTGCTTGTGCTGTGCTGTCATTGGTTCTTAGTTTTGTAATTTATGCATATCTTGTTAGGGTTAAACTCAGGGGGGAGGGCTACAACTACAACTCTTCAAACCGCCCAGATAAAAAGAGACAAAAAGAGTTAGACAGGGTCAATAATTCAATATACAATCACATGACTTAAAAGATAGATGGAAAATTGATGGGTCACAATGACTTGCCTTAACAGAGCTTTATCTGGTTTGCCCTAAGCCATTTCAAAAGCAGCGTTCCTTTATTTCTAATTTCTAATTCATACATCTTTTGTTGATGTTAAACTCAGGGGAGGCTAAAATCCTAAATTTTAGCCGGCCAGGCTCCCTCTGGGATGCAACCCTAGCTTGCATCCATATGGGCTGTGAAGGGGGAAACCCTGTTTCGGCCCTAGGATCAGATCAAGTGGCTTCGGCTCCTGGTCATATACATTGCTTCAATGAACAATTGTCATGCCTTGTGGGTAACCTTAACAGAGCTTGATCTGGCTTGCCCTTAGTCGTTTCAATATTGTCTGGGGTTCCTTTATTTCTAATTCATACATATTTTGTTGATGTAAAACTCAGGGGAAGCTAAAATCTTCAATTTTAGCCGGCTAGGCTCCCTCTGGGATGCAACCCTAGCTTGCATCCGTATGGGCTGTGGAGGGGGAAACCCTAATATTAAGTGGCTTCACTTCATGATTAGCGCATACATTGCTTCCATGAACATAGCCATGCTTTACCTTTTTTAAGATATTGCCCAGCTGATATGTAAGTGCGTCACTTGCCCATTATGCATTGCCCTGTGATGTGTCAAGTGTCTTTTTTTTCATGCATCTTTTGTTGAGGTTAAACTCATGGGGGGGGGGGGGGGCAGGGGCTATACAACTGCAACTCTTCAAACCACCCAGATAAGATTCCCTCATAGAGTTGGGCAGGGTCAGTTTAAACAATCAAAAAATAGAAAAGATGGATAGAAAATGTGTCACACTGCCTTTTTTGTGGGTCACCTTAACAGAGGTTGACTTGGCTTGCCCTAAGCCCTTTCAAATATATCTTAGGTTCCTTCTTTTTTAATTCATACATCTTTTGTTGATGTTAAACTCAGGGGAGGCTCCCTTTGGGATGCAACCTTAGCTTGCATTCATATGGACCGTGAAAGGGGAAACCCTGTTTCGGCCCTAGGATCAAGTGGCTTCGGCTCTTGGTCATACATTGCTTCAATGAATAATTGCCATGCCTTATTGGTCACCTTAACAGAGCTTGATCTGGCTTGCCCCTAGTCGTTTCAATTTTGTCTGGGGTTCCTTTATTTCTAATTCATACATATTTTGTTGATGTAAAACTCAGGAGAAGCTAACATCCTCAATTTTAGCAGACCAAGCTCCCTTCTTGGATGCAACCCTAGATTGCTTCCGTATGGGCTGTGAAGGGGGAAACCCTGATATTAAGTGGCTTCAGTTCATGATAAGCGTATACATTGCTTTCATGAACATAGCCATGCTTTACCTTTTTTTTTTTTAGATATTGCTGAGCTGAAATGTAAATGCGTCACTTGCCCATTATGCATTGCCCTGTGATGTGTCAAGTGTCTTTGGTTTAGTTTTGTTTTTTCATGCATCTTTTGTTAGAGTTAAACTCATGGGGGGCAGGGGCTACACAACAGCAACTCTTCATACTACCCAGATAAAATTCCCTCAAAGAGAAGAGACAAAAAGGGTTGAGCAGGGTCAGTTTTAACTTCACAAGATAGAAAAGATGGATAGAAAATGGGTCACATTGCCTTGCTTTGTTGGCCATCTTAACAGAGCTCAACTTGGCTTGCCCAAAGCCCTTTCAAATGTTTGAGGTTCCTTTCTTTCTAATTCATACATCTTTTGTAGATGTTGAACTCAGGGGAGGCTAAAACCCTTAGTATTATTCAGCCAGGCTCCCTCCGTGATACAACCCTAGCTTGCATCTATATGGGCTGTAAAGGAGGAAACCCTGTTATCAAGTGGCTTCGGCTCATGATCAGCACATGCATTGCCTCCATGAAGAGTGCCATGCCTTACCTTTTTTTTAGATATTGCCCAGCTGATATTTATGCGTCACTTGCCTATTATGCATCGCCCTGTGATGTACGTGTCAAGTGTCTTTGGTTTAGTTTAGTTTTTCCATGCATCTTTTCTAGGGGTTAAACTCATGGGGGCAGGGGCTATACAACTGCAACTCTTCAAACCACACGGATAAAATTCCCTCAAAAAGAGAGACAAAAAGGGTTAGGGAGGGTCAGTTTTAACAATCACAAGATGGAAAATGGGTCACACTGCCTTTCTTTGTGGGTCACCTTAACAGAGCTTGACTTGGCTTGCCCAAAGCCCTTTCCAATATATCTTAGGTTCCTTTTTTTCTAATTCATACATCTTTTGTTGATGTTAAACTCAGGGGAGGCTAAAATCCTCAGTTTTAGCCGGCCAGGCTCCCTCCGGGATGCAACCCTAGCTTGCATCCATATGGGCCGTGAAGGGGGAAACCCTGTTTCGGCCCTAGGATCAAGTGGCTTCGGCTCCTGGTCATACATTGTTTCAATGAATAATTGCCATGCCTTATTGGTCACCTTAACAGAGCTTGATCTGGCTTGCCCTTAGTCGTTTCACTTAGGTTTCTTTGTTTCTAATTCATACATATTTTGTTGATGTAAAACTCGGGAGAAGCTAAAATCCTCAAGTTTAGCCGGCCAGGCTCCCTCCGGGATGCAACCCTAGCTTTATTCTGTATGGGCTGTAAAGGGGGAAACCCTGATATTAAGTGGCTTTGGCTCATGATCAGCGCATACATTGCTTCCATGAACGTTACCATCCTTTACCTTTTTTTAGATATTGCCCAGCCGATATGTAAATGTGTCACTTGACCATTATGCATTGCCCTGTGATGTGTCAAGTGTCTTTGGTTTAGTTTAGTTTTTGCATGCATCTTTTGTAGAGTTTTAACTCATAGGGGGCAGGGGCTATATAACTGCAACTCTTCAAACAACCCAGATAAAATGTCCTCAAAGAGAAGAGACAAAAAGGGTTGGGCAGGGTCAGTTTTAACTTCACAAGATAGAAAAGATGGATGGGTCGATTGCCTTGCTTTGTTGGCCATCTTAACAGAGCTCGACTTGGCTTGCTCAAAGCCCTTTCAAATGTCTGAGGTTCCTTTTTTTCTAATTCATACATCTTTTGTAGATGTTGAACTCAAGGGGAGGCTAAAATCCTCAATTTTAGCCGGCCAGGCTCCCTCTGGGATGCAACCCTAGCTTGCATCCGTATGGGCTGTGGAGGGGGAAACCCTAATATTAAGTGGCTTCACTTCATGATTAGCGCATACATTGCTTCCATGAAAATAGCCATGCTTTACCTTTTTTAAGATATTGCCCAGCTGATATGTAAGTGCGTCACTTGCCCATTATGCATTGCCCTGTGATGTGTCAAGTGTCTTTTTTTTCATGCATCTTTTGTTGAGGTTAAACTCATGGGGGGGGGGGGGGGCAGGGGCTATACAACTGCAACTCTTCAAACCACCCAGATAAGATTCCCTCATAGAGTTGGGCAGGGTCAGTTTAAACAATCAAAAGATAGAAAAGATGGATAGAAAATGTGTCACACTGCCTTTTTTGTGGGTCACCTTAACAGAGCTTGACTTGGCTTGCCCTAAGCCCTTTCAAATATATCTTAGGTTCCTTCTTTTTTAATTCATACATCTTTTGTTGATGTTAAACTCAGGGGAGGCTCCCTTTGGGATGCAACCCTAGCTTGCATTCATATGGACCGTGAAGGGGGAAACCCTGTTTCGGCCCTAGGATCAAGTGGCTTCGGCTCTTGGTCATACATTGCTTCAATGAATAATTGCCATGCCTTATTGGTCACCTTAACAGAGCTTGATCTGGCTTGCCCCTAGTCGTTTCAATTTTGTCTGGGGTTCCTTTATTTCTAATTCATACATATTTTGTTGATGTAAAACTCAGGAGAAGCTAAAATCCTCAATTTTAGCAGACCAAGCTCCCTTCTTGGATGCAACCCTAGATTGCTTCCGTATGGGCTGTGAAGGGGGAAACCCTGATATTAAGTGGCTTCAGTTCATGATAAGCGTATACATTGCTTTCATGAACATAGCCATGCTTTACCTTTTTTTTTGTTAGATATTGCTGAGCTGAAATGTAAATGCGTCACTTGCCCATTATGCATTGCCCTGTGATGTGTCAAGTGTCTTTGGTTTAGTTTTGTTTTTTCATGCATCTTTTGTTAGAGTTAAACTCATGGGGGGCAGGGGCTACACAACTGCAACTCTTCATACTACCCAGATAACATTCCCTCAAAGAGAAGAGACAAAAAGGGTTGAGCAGGGTCAGTTTTAACTTCACAAGATAGAAAAGATGGATAGAAAATGGGTCACATTGCCTTGCTTTGTTGGCCATCTTAACAGAGCTCAACTTGGCTTGCCCAAAGCCCTTTCAAATGTTTGAGGTTCCTTTCTTTCTAATTCATACATCTTTTGTAGATGTTGAACTCAGGGGAGGCTAAAACCCTTAGTATTATTCAGCCAGGCTCCCTCCGTGATACAACCCTAGCTTGCATCTATATGGGCTGTAAAGGAGGAAACCCTGTTATCAAGTGGCTTCGGCTCATGATCAGCACATGCATTGCCTCCATGAAGAGTGCCATGCCTTACCTTTTTTTTAGATATTGCCCAGCTGATATTTATGCGTCACTTGCCTATTATGCATCGCCCTGTGATGTACGTGTCAAGTGTCTTTGGTTTAGTTTAGTTTTTCCATGCATCTTTTCTAGGGGTTAAACTCATGGGGGCAGGGGCTATACAACTGCAACTCTTCAAACCACACAGATAAAATTCCCTCAAAAAGAGAGACAAAAAGGGTTAGGGAGGGTCAGTTTTAACAATCACAAGATGGAAAATGGGTCACACTGCCTTTCTTTGTGGGTCACCTTAACAGAGCTTGACTTGGCTTGCCCAAAGCCCTTTCCAATATATCTTAGGTTCCTTTTTTTCTAATTCATACATCTTTTGTTGATGTTAAACTCAGGGGAGGCTAAAATCCTCAGTTTTAGCCGGCCAGGCTCCCTCCGGGATGCAACCCTAGCTTGCATCCATATGGGCCGTGAAGGGGGAAACCCTGTTTCGGCCCTAGGATCAAGTGGCTTCGGCTCCTGGTCATACATTGTTTCAATGAATAATTGCCATGCCTTATTGGTCACCTTAACAGAGCTTGATTTGGCTTGCCCTTAGTTGTTTCACTTAGGTTTCTTTGTTTCTAATTCATACATATTTTGTTGATGTAAAACTCGGGAGAAGCTAAAATCCTCAAGTTTAGCCGGCCAGGCTCCCTCCGGGATGCAACCCTAGCTTTATACTGTATGGGCTGTAAAGGGGGAAACCCTGATATTAAGTGGCTTTGGCTCATGATCAGCGCATACATTGCTTCCATGAACGTTACCATCCTTTACCTTTTTTTAGATATTGCCCAGCCGATATGTAAATGTGTCACTTGACCATTATGCATTGCCCTGTGATGTGTCAAGTGTCTTTGGTTTAGTTTAGTTTTTGCATGCATCTTTTGTAGAGTTTTAACTCATAGGGGGCAGGGGCTATATAACTGCAACTCTTCAAACAACCCAGATAAAATGTCCTCAAAGAGAAGAGACAAAAAGGGTTGGGCAGGGTCAGTTTTAACTTCACAAGATAGAAAAGATGGATGGGTCGATTGCCTTGCTTTGTTGGCCATCTTAACAGAGCTCGACTTGGCTTGCTCAAAGCCCTTTCAAATGTCTGAGGTTCCTTTTTTTCTAATTCATACATCTTTTGTAGATGTTGAACTCAAGGGGAGGCTAAAATCCTCAATTTTAGCCGGCCAGGCTCCCTCTGGGATGCAACCCTAGCTTGCATCCGTATGGGCTGTGGAGGGGGAAACCCTAATATTAAGTGGCTTCACTTCATGATTAGCGCATACATTGCTTCCATGAAAATAGCCATGCTTTACCTTTTTTAAGATATTGCCCAGCTGATATGTAAGTGCGTCACTTGCCCATTATGCATTGCCCTGTGATGTGTCAAGTGTCTTTTTTTTCATGCATCTTTTGTTGAGGTTAAACTCATGGGGGGGGGCAGGGGCTATACAACTGCAACTCTTCAAACCACCCAGATAAGATTCCCTCATAGAGTTGGGCAGGGTCAGTTTAAACAATCAAAAGATAGAAAAGATGGATAGAAAATGTGTCACACTGCCTTTTTTGTGGGTCACCTTAACAGAGCTTGACTTGGCTTGCCCTAAGCCCTTTCAAATATATCTTAGGTTCCTTCTTTTTTAATTCATACATCTTTTGTTGATGTTAAACTCAGGGGAGGCTCCCTTTGGGATGCAACCCTAGCTTGCATTCATATGGACCGTGAAGGGGGAAACCCTGTTTCGGCCCTAGGATCAAGTGGCTTCGGCTCTTGGTCATACATTGCTTCAATGAATAATTGCCATGCCTTATTGGTCACCTTAACAGAGCTTGATCTGGCTTGCCCCTAGTCGTTTCAATTTTGTCTGGGGTTCCTTTATTTCTAATTCATACATATTTTGTTGATGTAAAACTCAGGAGAAGCTAAAATCCTCAATTTTAGCAGACCAAGCTCCCTTCTTGGATGCAACCCTAGATTGTTTCCGTATGGGCTGTGAAGGGGGAAACCCTGATATTAAGTGGCTTCAGTTCATGATAAGCGTATACATTGCTTTCATGAACATAGCCATGCTTTACCTTTTTTTTTGTTAGATATTGCTGAGCTGAAATGTAAATGCGTCACTTGCCCATTATGCATTGCCCTGTGATGTGTCAAGTGTCTTTGGTTTAGTTTTGTTTTTTCATGCATCTTTTGTTAGAGTTAAACTCATGGGGGGCAGGGGCTACACAACTGCAACTCTTCATACTACCCAGATAACATTCCCTCAAAGAGAAGAGACAAAAAGGGTTGAGCAGGGTCAGTTTTAACTTCACAAGATAGAAAAGATGGATAGAAAATGGGTCACATTGCCTTGCTTTGTTGGCCATCTTAACAGAGCTCAACTTGGCTTGCCCAAAGCCCTTTCAAATGTTTGAGGTTCCTTTCTTTCTAATTCATACATCTTTTGTAGATGTTGAACTCAGGGGAGGCTAAAACCCTTAGTATTATTCAGCCAGGCTCCCTCCGTGATACAACCCTAGCTTGCATCTATATGGGCTGTAAAGGAGGAAACCCTGTTATCAAGTGGCTTCGGCTCATGATCAGCACATGCATTGCCTCCATGAAGAGTGCCATGCCTTACCTTTTTTTTAGATATTGCCCAGCTGATATTTATGCGTCACTTGCCTATTATGCATCGCCCTGTGATGTACGTGTCAAGTGTCTTTGGTTTAGTTTAGTTTTTCCATGCATCTTTTCTAGGGGTTAAACTCATGGGGGCAGGGGCTATACAACTGCAACTCTTCAAACCACACAGATAAAATTCCCTCAAAAAGAGAGACAAAAAGGGTTAGGGAGGGTCAGTTTTAACAATCACAAGATGGAAAATGGGTCACACTGCCTTCCTTTGTGGGTCACCTTAACAGAGCTTGACTTGGCTTGCCCAAAGCCCTTTCCAATATATCTTAGGTTCCTTTTTTTCTAATTCATACATCTTTTGTTGATGTTAAACTCAGGGGAGGCTAAAATCCTCAGTTTTAGCCGGCCAGGCTCCCTCCGGGATGCAACCCTAGCTTGCATCCATATGGGCCGTGAAGGGGGAAACCCTGTTTCGGCCCTAGGATCAAGTGGCTTCGGCTCCTGGTCATACATTGCTTTCATGAACAATTGCCTTTCTGTGTGGGTCACCTTAAGAGAGCTTGACTTGGCTTGCCCGAAGCCCTTTCAAATGTCTTAGGTTCCATTTTTTCTAATTCATACATCTTTTCTTGATGTTAAACTCAGGGGAGGCTAAAATCCTCAATTTTAGCCGGCCAGGCTCTCTCCGGGATGCAATCTTAGCTTGCATCTATATGGGCCGTGAAGGGGGAAACCCTGTTTCGGCCTTAGGATCAAGTGGCTTCGGCTCCTGGTCATACATTGCTTCAATGAATAATTGCCATGCCTTATTGGTCACCTTAACAGAGCTTGATTTGGCTTGCCCTTAGTTGTTTTACTTAGGTTTCTTTATTTCTAATTCATACATATTTTGTTGATGTAAAACTCGGGAGAAGCTAAAATCCTCAAGTTTAGCCGGCCAGGCTCCCTCCGGGATGCAACCCTAGCTTTATTCTGTATGGGCTGTAAAGGGGGAAACCCTGAAATTAAGTGGCTTTGGCTCATGATCAGCGCATACATTGCTTCCATGAACGTTACCATCCTTTACCTTTTTTTAGATATTGCCCAGCCGATATGTAAATGTGTCACTTGCCCATTATGCATTGCCCTGTGATGTGTCAAGTGTCTTTGGTTTAGTTTAGTTTGTTCATGCATCTTTTGTAGAGTTTTATTTTAACTCATGGGGGGGCAGGGGCTATGTAACTGCAACTCTTCAAACAACCCAGATAAAATGTCCTCAAAGAGAAGAGACAAAAAGGGTTAGGCAGGGTCAGTTTTAACTTCACAAGATAGAAAAGATGGATGGGTCGATTGCCTTGCTTTGTTGGCCATCTTAACAGAGCTCGACTTGGCTTGCTCAAAGCCCTTTCAAATGTCTGAGGTTCCTTTTTTTCTAATTCATACATCTTTTGTAGATGTTGAACTCAAGGGGAGGCTAAAATCCTCAATTTTAGCCGGCCAGGCTCCCTCTGGGATGCAACCCTAGCTTGCATCCGTATGGGCTGAGGAGGGGGAAACCCTAATATTAAGTGGCTTCACTTCATGATTAGCGCATACATTGCTTCTATGAAAATAGCCATGCTTTACCTTTTTTAAGATATTGCCCAGCTGATATGTAAGTGCGTCACTTGCCCATTATGCATTGCCCTGTGATGTGTCAAGTGTCTTTTTTTTCATGCATCTTTTGTTGAGGTTAAACTCATGGGGGGGGGGCAGGGGCTATACAACTGCAACTCTTCAAACCACCCAGATAAGATTCCCTCATAGAGTTGGGCAGGGTCAGTTTAAACAATCAAAAGATAGAAAAGATAGATAGAAAATGTGTCACACTGCCTTTTTTGTGGGTCACCTTAACAGAGCTTGACTTGGCTTGCCCTAAGCCCTTTCAAATATATCTTAGGTTCCTTCTTTTTTAATTCATACATCTTTTGTTGATGTTAAACTCAGGGGAGGCTCCCTTTGGGATGCAACCCTAGCTTGCATTCATATGGACCGTGAAGGGGGAAACCCTGTTTCGGCCCTAGGATCAAGTGGCTTTGGCTCTTGGTCATACATTGCTTCAATGAATAATTGCCATGCCTTATTGGTCACCTTAACAGAGCTTGATCTGGCTTGCCCCTAGTCGTTTCAATTTTGTCGGGGGTTCCTTTATTTCTAATTCATACATATTTTGTTGATGTAAAACTCAGGAGAAGCTAAAATCCTCAATTTTAGCAGACCAAGCTCCCTTCTTGGATGCAACCCTAGATTGCTTCCCTATGGGCTGTGAAGGGGAAAACCCTGATATTAAGTGGCTTCAGTTCATGATAAGCGTAATACATTGCTTCCATGAACATAGCCATGCTTTACCTTTTTTTTTTTTTTAGATATTGCTGAGCTGAAATGTAAATGTGTCACTTGACCATTATGCATTGCCCTGTGATGTGTCAAGTGTCTTTGGTTTAGTTTAGTTTTTTCATGCATCTTTTGTAGAGTTTTATTTTAACTCATGGGGGGCAGGGGCTATACAACTGCAACTCTTCAAACAACCCAGATAAAATGTCCTCAAATAGAAGAGACAAAAAGGGTTGGGCAGGGTCAGTTTTAACTTCACAAGATAGAAAAGATGGATAGAAAATGGGTCACATTGCCTTGCTTTGTTGGCCATCTTAACAGAGCTCGACTTGGCTTGCCCAAAGCCCTTTAAAATGTCTGAGGTTCCTTTTTTTCAAATTCATACATCTTTTGTAGATGTTGAACTCAGGGGAGGCTAAAATCCTCAATTTTAGCCGGCCAGGCTCCCTCCGGGATACAACCCTAGCTTGCATATATATGGGCTGTAAAGGAGGAAACCCTGTTATCAAGTGGCTTCGGCTCATGATCAGCACATGCATTGCTTCTATGAAGAGTGCCATGCCTTACCTTTTTTTTTAGATATTGCCCAGCTGATATTTATGCGTCACTTGCCTATTATGCATCGCCCTGTGATGTGTCAAGTTTCTTTGGTTTAGATTAGTTTTTTAATGCATCTTTTCTAGGGGTTAAACTCATGGGGGCAGGGGCTATACAACTGCAACTCATAAAACCACTCAGATAAAATTCCTTCAAAAAGAGAGACAAAAAGGGTTAGGGAGGGTCAGTTTTAACAATCACAAGAGGGAAAATGGGTCACACTGCCTTTCTTTGTTGGTCACCTTAACAGAGCTTGACTTGGCTTGCCCGAAGCCCTTTCAAATGTCAGAGGTTCCTTTTTTTCTAATTCATACATCTTTTGTAGATGTTGAACTCAGGGGAGGCTAAAATCTTCAATTTTAGCCGGCCAGGCTCCCTCCGGGATGCAACCCTAGCTTGCATCCATATGGGCCGTGAAGGGGGAAACCCTGTTTCGACCCTAGGATCAAGTGGCTTCGGCTCCTGGTCATACATTGCTTTCATGAACAATTGCCTTTCTTTGTGGGTCACCTTAAGAGAGCTTGACTTGGCTTGCCCGAAGCCCTTTCAAATGTCTTAGGTTCCATTTTTTCTAATTCATACATCTTTTGTTGATGTTAAACTCAGGGGAGGCTAAAATCCTCAATTTTAGCCGGCCAGGCTCTCTCCGGGATGCAATCTTAGCTTGCATCTATATGGGCCGTGAAGGGGGAAACCCTGTTTCGGCCTTAGGATCAAGTGGCTTCGGCTCCTGGTCATACATTGCTTCAATGAATAATTGCCATGCCTTATTGGTCACCTTAACAGAGCTTGATTTGGCTTGCCCTTAGTTGTTTTACTTAGGTTTCTTTATTTCTAATTCATACATATTTTGTTGATGTAAAACTTGGGAGAAGCTAAAATCCTCAATTTTAGCTGGCTCTTTCTGGGATGCTACCCTAGATTGCATCCGTATGGGCTGTGAAGGGGGAAACCCTGATATTAGGTGGCTTCAGTTCATGATAAGCGTATACATTGCTTTCATGAACATAGCCATGCTTTACCATTTTTTTTATAGATATTGCCGAGCTGAAATGTAAATGCGTCACTTGCCCATTATGCATTTCCCTGTGATGTGTCAAGTGTCTTTGGTTTAGTTTAGTTTTTTCATGCATCTTTTGTAGAGTTTTAACTCATGGGGGGCAGGGGCTATACAACTGAAACTCTTCAAACAACCCAGATAAAATGCCCTCAAAGAGAATTACAGACAAAAAGGGTTGGGCAGGGTCAGTTTTAACAATCACAAGATAGAAAAGATGGATAGAAAATGGGCAACACTGCCTTGCTTTGTGGGTCACCTTAACAGAGCTCGACTTGGCTTGCCCAAAGCCCTTTCAAATGTCTGAGGTTCCTTTCTTTCTAATTCATACATCTTTTGTTAATGTTGAACTCAGGGGAGGCTAAAATCTTCAATTTTAGCCGGCCAGGCTCCCTCCGGGATGCAACCCTAGCTTGCATCTGTATGGGCTGTAAAGGGGGAAACCCTGTTTCAGCCCTAGGATCAAGTGGCTTCGGCTCCTGGTGATACATTGCTTTCATGAACAATTGCCTTTCTTTGTGGGTCACCTTAAGAGAGCTTGACTTGGCTTGCCCGAAGCCCTTTCAAATGTCTTAGGTTCCATTTTTTTCTAATTCATACATCTTTAAATGATGTAAAACTCAGGGGAAGCTAAAATCCTTAATTTTAGCCGGCCAGGCTCCCTTATGGGATGCTACCCTAGATTGCATCTGTATGGGCTGTGAAGGGGGAAACCCTGTTATCAAGTGGCTTCGGCTCATGATCAGCGCATACATTGCCTCCATGAAGAGTGCCATGCCTTACCTTTTTTTGTATAGATATTGCCCAGCTGATATTTATGCGTCACTTGCCCATTATCAGGGCTGCCAACCTTTGGAAAGAGTTTGGAGTGAGACATTGCGAGTGAGCGAAGCGACCAAGTCCTCGGGCGCGAAGCGCCCGAGGGGGGGATGGTGTGGAAGGGGGGTGTCCCCCCTTCCACGGTAGGGAGCTTTTACAATTTTGCAATTGAAATGGTGCAATCTGGTGCATACTTTAACCCTGATTCCACAAATACATAAGGCAGGATTCAAATAGGTTAATTGATTTCATGAAGTACACTGACCTTGAAAAAATACAAACTTCCACATTTGTAAGTGCATTATTCCAAATCAACTGTCTTTATAAGCTTAGCAGTTGAACCTCAGACACAGTCACACTCTCAACACACTCTTTTTGGAAAAAAATTAAATCAAAATTTCGTTCTCAATAGAATACACAGAACATAGTTAATATAACTGCCATATCAATTATATACAAGCACCCTTCCAAAATCATTCTTACTCTCGTATAAACGATCGAAACCATGAATTTCAATATTTCAAGACAAGAGTTTAAACTCACCTGTACCGGCTGAAGCCTGAAGTACTGTACCATATGGCCGATCTGGTCGTAGAGGGCTAAAGAGGACGGCCCAGGCCCATTATCCGATCGCAAACACTGAGCCACCCGGGCCGGGCGCGATGTACAGCGATGACAGGCCATGGCATCGACACTCGCTTGTCGTGTCTCGCACAAAAACCCCGCTTCATAGTAAAGTGACGACGTCACTCGCACACGCAGGATAAGCCAATTGCAATTCACTATCTTGTCTTTGCGCGGCAAACCGAAACCAATTTGCATTGATGGTTTAGCTTTGCGCATGTGTGGTTAAACAAATGTTGAAACTTTCGGCAGGGATATTGAATATCCGATATAATAGACATTTTTTTTTTTTAGTTTCTATTTTCGGGGTTCAGCGTGAGAGTTCCTATGATCAGCGTGAGAGCTTGAGAATGGGGTGAATTGCGTGAGACTCACGCAGATTGCGTGAGAGTTGGCAGCCCTGCCATTATGCATTGCCCTGTGATGAGTCAAGTGTCTTTGGTTTTGTTTATTTTTTTCATGCATCTTTTGTTGGGGTTAAACTCATGTGGGACAGGGGCTTTACAACTGCAACTCTTCAAACCACCCAAATAAAATTCCATCAAAGAGTTGGGCAGGGTCAGTTTTAACAATCACAAGATAGAAAAGATGGATAGAAAATGGGCAACACTGCCTTGCTTTGTGGGTCTCCTTAACAGAGCTCGACTTGGCTTGCCCAAAGCCCTTTCAAATGTCTGAGGTTCCTTTCTTTCTAATTCATACATCTTTTGTTAATGTTGAACTCAGGCGAGGCTAAAATCTTCAATTTTAGCCGGCAAGGCTCCTTCCAGGATGCAACCCTAGCTTGCATCTGTATGGGCTGTGAAGGGGGAAACCCTGTTTCAGCCCTAGGATCAAGTGGCTTCGGCTCCTGGTGATACATTGCTTTCATGAACAATTGCCTTTCTTTGTGGGTCACCTTAAGAGAGCTAGACTTGGCTTGCCTGAAGCCCTTTCAAATGTCTTAGGTTCCATTTTTTTCTAATTCATACATCTTTAAATGATGTAAAACTCAGGGGAAGCTAAAATCCTTAATTTTAGCCGGCCAGGCTCCCTTATGGGATGCAACCCTAGATTGCATCTGTATGGGCTGTGAAAGGGGAAACCCTGTTATCAAGTGGATTCGGCTCATGATCAGCGCATACATTGCCTCCATGAAGAGTGCCATGCCTTACCTTTTTTTGTATAGATATTGCCCAGCTGATATTTATGCGTCACTTGCCCATTATGCATTGCCCTGTGATGAGTCAAGTGTCTTTGGTTTAGTTTATTTTTTCATGCATCTTTTGTTGGGGTTAAACTCATGTGGGACAGGGGCTTTACAACTGCAACTCTTTAAACCACCCAAATAAAATTCCATCAAAGAGTTGGGCAGGGTCAGTTTTAACAATCACAAGATAGAAAAGATGGATAGAAAATGGGTCACACTGCCTTTCTTTGTGGGTCACCTTAACAGAGCTTGACTTCGCTTGCCCTAAGCCCATTCAAATATATCTTGGGTTCCTTTTTTCTAATTCATACATCTTTTGTTGCATACATTGCTTCCATGAACATAGCCATGCCATACCTTTTTTTTCGATATTACCCAGCTGATATGTAAATGCGTCACTTGCCCATTATGCATCGCCCTGTGATGTGTCAAGTGTCTTTTTTAGTTTTGTTTTTGTCATGCATCTTTCGTTGGGGTTAAACTCATGGGGGGCAGGGGCTATACAACTGCAACTCTTCAAACCACCCAGATAAAATTCCTTCAAAGAGAAGAGACGAAAAGGGTCGGGCAGGGTCAGTTTTAACAATCACAAGTTGGAAAAGATGGATAGAAAATGGGCCCCACTGCCTTTCTGTGTGGGTCACCTTAACAGAGCTTGACTTGGCTTGCCCAAAGCCCTTTCAAATCTATATTAGGTTCCCTTTTTTCTAATTCATACATCTTTAGTTGATGTTAAACTCAGGGAAGGCTAAAATCCTCAATTTTAGCCGGCCAGGCTCCCTCCGGATGCAACCCTAGCTTGAATCTGTATGGGCTGTGAAGGGGGAAACCCTGTTTCGGCCCTAGGATCAAGTGGCTCGGCTCCTGGTCATACATTGCCTCCATGAACAATTGCAATGTGTTAGGTTTCATTTCTTCTAATTCATACGAAAAGGGTTGGGCAGGGTCAGTTTTAACAATCACAAGTTAGAAAAGATAGAAAGAAAATGGGTCGCAAGCCTTGCCTTGTGGGTCCCCTTAACAGAGCTTGCTTTGCCTATATGTTATTGCTTTATTTGCCCATAATATATGCCTTTTCGTGTAGGCTTAGCTTGGCATGTGCTGTTTCAAGTGCCTTAGGTTTCTTGTTTTTTAACTTGTACATCTTTTGTTGGTGTTAAACTCGGGGGGGGGGGAGGGGGGAGGGGGGAGGGACGAAAATCACAACACTTCGCACCACCCAGATAATATATGCTCAAAGAGAAGAGACAAAAAGGGTTGGGCAGGGTCAATTAAAAAAAATCAGATGATAGAAAAGATAGATAGTTATATGATAGTGTACTCATAATAATCCATTGGGACAATCAGATAATTCATCACCTTTTCTATTACTCAATAAAGCATTCTCATTATTGACCAAATCTCTACAGAAAACCTTCTAGATTTGCTCTTATATAATAACCATTTCACACACGTGACTCTAAAAGGGTACGTTTGCTTGCTTTATGATAAAGTAATAATGTGATGAGGACATAGGACAATGAATACCTAATGAATCTTGGAAACAATTTTGTAAAACTTGAATTTAAATTCTTTCTATTCAACAACTGATTTTCTTCGGTTTGAATTACATAGTTTACATCATGCTTTGGCATCACATTTACAAAGCATATTAGAGACTGCACTTCGTCATCATATATTTCAATCAGATTCTTCTTTTTTTCCACTTTTCATTGTGATGTTAATAGTGTTCCACGCATGTTCAATTTCACATTTCATGAACCCCTTTGAATTCAGGAAGTAAGATTAGTTTTTCCTTGTCCAAAAGTATTAGAATTTGTGGTGCTATATACACCTACAGTTCTGAGTATGTTAACGTAGTTTAATATAATTTAATATAGTTTAGTATATTTTGATGTAGTTTAAATTTTTTGAGTAAGTAATTTGATCTAATTAAAGGTAAAATAATGTAAATTAGTAATTTAGTTAGATTAGTTTTTAATATAATTTAAGTTCTTAAACATGTAGTGTAATGTAGTAAATAGTAATGTAGTTTGATATAAACTTTAATTGGTAGATAATATTAAATTTAGTACATTTACTTGATGAATCTTAAACCTTAAAGAACTGTGGGTGGTTTACACTGTTTTAAGTTTGTATCTAATATTTTTGAATAACGAAAAGTTTGTCTTCCTTCATGAAATTCAAAATTGGGTTCACGGATTGTAAAATTAGATGTCACTGAACACTTTTTGCATCACAAAAAAAACAATAGAAAGGTTCCTTCGTCACTCATAATTAATTTGAGGGAGTGACTTACATTCAATAACCTCTATTAAACTCTGCGCAAGATCCATATAAATTTGGGGAAAACACACTTAATTGATAAATACATATATTTTACTTTAACCTATGTCTAGGTAACTTCATGTTTCAGAAGCAGGTGTTAGAGAATTAAAATGCTAGATTTGTGGTATATTACATTGATAGACAGCAACAAATACATCGCTGATTCATCAATTATCAAACATGCTTACAAGGGTGAAAGAGAGAAAAATAAAAGGCATTTAAACTTCCCATTTTGAAGTGCTTCAAAAATAATGATTGATAGGACATAATTTTTTTGAATAGGGAGCTCCCACTTTTAATTCATTATGCACTCTGTGCAAATCTCATGCACTTCAGAATGAATAGTTTTCATGCCAGGTATACACGAGGTGGTTCAACAAAGCATACCTATATATGCATGAAATCACCATTGTTCTCCCAAAGCAACAAAATATTTTTTAATGGGATAAGAATAATCTAATACTTGCTTCACATAATATGAATTGAAAACATGCTTCATATGATATGAGAAAAAAATGTAGGCCTTCAAAATATTTTAAATACTCAAATCATTACCTTTTAAAAAAAATAATGGAATCTAAATTGTTGCATTTTAAATTGTATAAAGGAAATATGTGTACTTTATTTCCCGTATATATTTCCCGATCTCATTCAAGATTATAAAGCAAGCCTTCTACAAGACTAAAAAGTAAAATTACAAAGAGACTTCTACTAGTTTCTACCTTTGTTATCAACTCAGGAGAGGCTTAAAGGAGCTACACAAAGAAAATTTACTAAAAACTGATAATTAGAACAAATTACATATGGATGGAAAGATTTTCTCTTGAAAAACACGAATAATTTGCTGAGAAATCATATAGATATCGTCGAAAGGCGTAAAATGCAATTTTTCAAGACCCTTCTTAGACCCCAAGCGCCCCCGAACGTAAGCCAAACACACGAGCGTAGCGAGCTCTGAATAGTGACGTCACACCCTGGACAAACAGCTCGGTACCGGCTGCTAGCTTCCGCTTGGTCTGTCTAGCTGCAGACCAAGCGGAAGCTAGCAGCCTTTTTTTAACAGCCGTGTCCAGGGTGTGACGTCACAATAGTGACGTCATACAACTACGACAAAATACGAAAAAATACGAATAGGCAGTAAATCTGGATCTCAAAACTAACATTTTTTAAAGTTGATTTCTGCGGGCCCCAAACATATTTTGAAGAGGAAATTTGTTGTATTTGATTAGTAAGGCTTTCCCTTCGCAATGATATAAATTTTGCATCAATTCAATACACTTTTGCTTCTTGGTGTGACTCCTTTAAGTCTGCACTTGCCCATAATATCTGTTTTATCCTGTAGGCTTGGCTTGCCCTGTGCTGTGTCAAGTGTCTTAGATTCCTCATTTGTTAATTAATACATCTTTTGTTTGTATTAAACTCACGGGAGGATAATATTACAACTCTTCAAACCACCCCCAACAAAAATGCCTCAAGGCAGGAGAGACAAAATGGGTTGGGCAGGGTCAGTTTTAAAAATCACATGATAGAAATGATAGATAGAAAATGGGTCACACTGACTTGACTTGTTGGTCACCCTAACAGATCTTGCCTTGCCTATATCTAAATGCTTCACTTGCCCATTATATCTACCTTGTCCTGTAGGCTTGGTTTGCCCTGTGCTGTGTCAGGTGTTTGAGATTTCCTCGTTTTCTGATTTAAACATCTCCGGGAGGTGGGGGTAGGCGGTGAAAATCTGAAGAGAAGAGACAAAAAGGGTTTAATAGGCAGGGTCAATTTAAAAATCACATGATTAAAAAAGATAGATAGAAAATGGGTCACACTGCCTTGTCTTGTGGGTCGCCTTAACAGAGCTCGACTTAGCTTGCCCTAAGCCATTTCAAATGTCTGAGGTTCCTTTTTTTCTAATTCATACATCTTTTATCATGATTGATGTTAAACTCAGGGGAGGCTAAAATCTTCAATTTTAGCCGGCCAGGCTCCCTCCGGGATGCAACCCTAGCTTGAATCTGTATGGGCTGTGAAGGGGGAAACCCTGTTTCAGCCCTAGGATCAAGTGGCTTCGGCTCCTGGCTTTTTTATGACATATATTTATGTCATGTTTAATTTCTGCCCAAGCGACATTTGCTCAATTCCTTTTTTCTGTCAGAGATATGGGATTAAGACATATGGCTTTCAATTGCAATTTAGGTTTTAGGCTGTAGGTTAGTTTAGATTTGTTGAACAGCATTAATTTTGTTCCCGATAGTATGCCAGGAACGGGTAAACAACCCCAGTACTTGAATTCCTGCATTAGATCTACAGGTGTTCATTTCCGATAAATACGTTAGACAATAGACTTTTTTGGGGGGACTTGACATTCTCGCGGTGCTGTAGGCTCCTCTCATTTTCTTTGGTACCTAGTTAAAATCACTCTATATATATTGTGCTTTGTCATTGGTTATATTTAAATTAAATTTATAACTCCTTTCTCCATTGGTAGATTGAACTGGTCTAGAGGTCAGGTAATTTTATATATCCCATCTTGTGATTGGTTGTCTTCATAAGGGTTCTCCTGATTGGCTAATAAGATCATGTGATTTTTAAGCCTTCTCGGGTGCCTGAGTATGTAAATGCCATGTGAGGTATTTTGTAGCTCAGTTTATTTCATTCCGTTCAATCTATAGGGCCACCCATCCTCTGAGAGGATCAGCTATTTTAAAAAGTCGTTAAATAAATCTTTGTTTGAACTACTGGAGCTTCGGCTCACTTGATATAGATAATTAAGTGGACTTCAACTGTATATCCGAGCTTCTTTCGTTTTCATTTTGTTTATAAACTCGTTGTCACCGACCCATTACGGGCCCAGTTGGCAAACCAGTTTACTAACTGGTACCGGTAGTATGTCTTTAACATTTTGTCAACACAATGAACCTCTTGCCATGGGTATAGGCCAAATAAAAAGGAAGAAAAGATAATTATCTTAAATATGAATTTAGATATACATGTATATACAAAGAATGCATTCCAGTTATTTATATCTCATGATGCATTAACTCCAGGGAGCTCCGCCGCCGAAGGTGTCGGAGCTCCAGATCCTAAACCGGGAAACGATTCAAACAGCAGGTTTGGTCCTTTTTGGGGTGAAATCTAAAAGAGTTGTAATTAAAATTTAGACTTACAATGTTTTTCGACTCCTGGTTGACCGGATGCCCAGAGGAATAAAACAACATTGCAAGCCTACGTTTAAATACCGGTAACTACTTTTTTAGATTTCCAAAAAAATAGGACCAAACCCGCTGTTGAAATATTTTCCCAGCTCCCTGGCGTTAATATGCATATGACTAGATGCATATGACTGTAATTGTGTCTACGCACGATGATGTGTATATGTACAGCAGGGCAGCTGTGAGATTATTTGTGTACAACTATACGTCTACGGACATCTTTTGTATCTCATCTATTCATTATGTAAACAAATATATATTTTTGATGTAATTGTGTCAACGCACGATGATATGTATATGTACAGCAGGGCAGCTGGAAACCCTGTGTGAGATTATTTGTGTACAACTAAATATATGTGCAATATTGACGAAGACTTATATCTTAATCTATCTCACATGAAATAACGGACAAAAAAATACAAACAAAATTCAAAATAAAGAAAAAGTAAAAAAAAGAAAGGTGTTTTTACAATAAAGGGAACAGCAGGCCATTTACCTGCATTTATATTTATTAATTTTTTCATACATTTTATGTATTTATCTATTTTTTGTGGGGTTTTTTTCACAAAAAAGTGAGTGTCCAAGTGAACGTGAGAAAGGATTGGTAGCTCTTCTCTTCCTTTTTATTTGGCCTAAGTACATCTCCAGTATCTCATCTATTCATTATGTAAACAAATATTTATTTTTGATGTAATTGTGTCTACACACGATGATATGTAATTCTTCTTCTTCTTCTTCTTCCAGTATAGTACTTGTGTCTACGGACATCTTTTGTTCCTCATCTATTTATTATGTAAACAAATATATATCTTTGATGTAATTGTGTCTACGCACGATGATTGATATGTATATGTACAGCAAGGCAGCTGTGAGATTATTTGTGTACAACTATATCTACGGATATCTTTTGTATCTCATCTATTCATTATGTAAACAAATGTTTATTTTTGATGTAATTGTGTCTACACACGATGATATGTATATGTACAGCAGGGCAGCTGTGAGATTATTTGTGTACAACTATGTCTACGAATAACTTTTGTATCTCATCTATTCATTATGTAAACAAATGTTTATTTTTGATGTAATTGTGTCTTCACACGATGATATGTATATGTACAGCAGGGCAGCTGTGAGATTATTTGTGTACAACTATGTCTACGGATATCTTTTGTATCTCATCTATTCATTATGTAAACAAATGTTTATTTTTGATGTAATTGTGTCTTCACACGATGATATGTATATGTACAGCAGGGCAGCTGTGAGATTATTTGTGTACAACTATGTCTACGGATATCTTTTGTATCTCATCTATTCATTATGTAAACAAATGTTTATTTTTGATGTAATTGTGTCTTCACACGATGATATGTATATGTACAGCAGGGCAGCTGTGAGATTATTTGTGTACAACTATGTCTACGGATATCTTTTGTATCTCATCTATTCATTATGTAAACAAATGTTTATTTTTGATGTAATTGTGTCTACACACGATGATATGTATATGTACAGCAGGGCAGCTGTGAGATTATTTGTGTACAACTATGTCTACGGATATCTTTTGTATCTCATCTATTCATTATGTAAACAAATGTTTATTTTTGAAGTAATTGTGTCTTCACACGATGATATGTATATGTACAGCAGGGCAGCTGTGAGATTATTTGTGTACAACTATGTCTACGAATAACTTTCGTATCTCATCTATTCATTATGTAAACAAATGTCTATTTTTGATGTAATTGTGTCTTCACACGATGATATGTATATGTACAGCAGGGCAGCTGTGAGATTATTTGTGTACAACTATGTCTACGGATATCTTTTGTATCTCATCTATTCATTATGTAAACAAATGTTTATTTTTGAAGTAATTGTGTCTACACACGATGATATGTATATGTACAGCAGGGCAGCTGTGAGATTATTGGTGTACAACTATGTCTACAGATATCTTTTGTATCTCATCTATTCATTATGTAAACAAATGTTTATTTTTGAAGTAATTGTGTCTTCACACGATGATATGTATATGTACAGCAGGGCAGCTGTGAGATTATTTGTGTACAACTATGTCTACGGATATCTTTTGTATCTCATCTATTCATTATGTAAACAAATGTTTATTTTTGAAGTAATTGTGTCTTCACACGATGATATGTATATGTACAGCAGGGCAGCTGTGAGATTATTTGTGTACAACTATGTCTACGGATATCTTTTGTATCTCATCTATTCTTTATGTACGGTAAACAAATGTTTATTTTTGATGTAATTGTGTCTACACACGATGATATGTATATGTACAGCAGGGCAGCTGTGAGATTATTTGTGTACAACTATGTCTACGGATATCTTTTGTATCTCATCTATTCATTATGTAAACAAATGTTTATTTTTGATGTAATTGTGTCTTCACACGATGATATGTATATGTACAGCAGGGCAGCTGTGAGATTATTTGTGTACAACTATGTCTACGGATATCTTTTGTATCTCATCTATTCATTATGTAAACAAATGTTTATTTTTGAAGTAATTGTGTCTTCACACGATGATATGTATATGTACAGCAGGGCAGCTGTGAGATTATTTGTGTACAACTATGTCTACGGATATCTTTTGTATCTCATCTATTCATTATGTAAACAAATGTTTATTTTTGATGTTATTGTGTCTTCACACGATGATATGTATATGTACAGCAGGGCAGCTGTGAGATTATTTGTGTACAACTATGTCTACGGATATCTTTTGTATCTCATCTATTCTTTATGTACGGTAAACAAATGTTTATTTTTGATGTAATTGTGTCTACACACGATGATATGTATATGTACAGCAGGGCAGCTGTGAGATTATTTGTGTACAACTATGTCTACGGATATCTTTTGTATCTCATCTATTCATTATGTAAACAAATGTTTATTTTTGATGTAATTGTGTCTTCACACGATGATATGTATATGTACAGCAGGGCAGCTGTGAGATTATTTGTGTACACCTATGTCTACGGATATCTTTTGTATCTCATCTATTCATTATGTAAACAAATGTTTATTTTTGATGTAATTGTGTCTTCACACGATGATATGTATATGTACAGCAGGGCAGCTGTGAGATTATTTGTGTACAACTATGTCTACGGATATCTTTTGTATCTCATCTATTCATTATGTAAACAAATGTTTATTTTTGATGTAATTGTGTCTACACACGATGATATGTATATGTACAGCAGGGCAGCTGTGAGATTATTTGTGTACAACTATGTCTACGGATATCTTTTGTATCTCATCTATTCATTATGTAAACAAATGTTTATTTTTGATGTAATTGTGTCTACACACGATGATATGTATATGTACAGCAGGGCAGCTGTGAGATTATTTGTGTACAACTATGTCTACGAATAACTTTTGTATCTCATCTATTCATTATGTAAACAAATGTTTATTTTTGATGTAATTGTGTCTTCACACGATGATATGTATATGTACAGCAGGGCAGCTGTGAGATTATTTGTGTACAACTATGTCTACGGATATCTTTTGTATCTCATCTATTCATTATGTAAACAAATGTTTATTTTTGAAGTAATTGTGTCTTCACACGATGATATGTATATGTACAGCAGGGCAGCTGTGAGATTATTTGTGTACAACTATGTCTACGGATATCTTTTGTATCTCATCTATTCATTATATAAACAAATGTTTATTTTTTATGTTATTGTGTCTTCACACGATGATATGTATATGTACAGCAGGGCAGCTGTGAGATTATTTGTGTACAACTATGTCTACGGATATCTTTTGTTTCTCATCTATTCATTATGTAAACAAATGTTTATTTTTGAAGTAATTGTGTCTTCACACGATGATATGTATATGTACAGCAGGGCAGCTGTGAGATTATTTGTGTACAACTATGTCTACGGATATCTTTTGTATCTCATCTATTCATTATGTAAACAAATGTTTATTTTTGATGTAATTGTGTCTACACACGATGATATGTATATGTACAGCAGGGCAGCTGTGAGATTATTTGTGTACAACTATGTCTACGGATATCTTTTGTATCTCATCTATTCATTATGTAAACAAATGTTTATTTTTGATGTAATTGTGTCTTCACACGATGATATGTATATGTACAGCAGGGCAGCTGTGAGATTATTTGTGTACAACTATGTCTACGGATATCTTTTGTATCTCATCTATTCATTATGTAAACAAATGTTTATTTTTGAAGTAATTGTGTCTTCACACGATGATATGTATATGTACAGCAGGGCAGCTGTGAGATTATTTGTGTACAACTATGTCTACGGATATCTTTTGTATCTCATCTATTCATTATGTAAACAAATGTTTATTTTTGATGTTATTGTGTCTTCACACGATGATATGTATATGTACAGCAGGGCAGCTGTGAGATTATTTGTGTACAACTATGTCTACGGATATCTTTTGTATCTCATCTATTCTTTATGTACGGTAAACAAATGTTTATTTTTGATGTAATTGTGTCTACACACGATGATATGTATATGTACAGCAGGGCAGCTGTGAGATTATTTGTGTACAACTATGTCTACGGATATCTTTTGTATCTCATCTATTCATTATGTAAACAAATGTTTATTTTTGATGTAATTGTGTCTTCACACGATGATATGTATATGTACAGCAGGGCAGCTGTGAGATTATTTGTGTACACCTATGTCTACGGATATCTTTTGTATCTCATCTATTCATTATGTAAACAAATGTTTATTTTTGATGTAATTGTGTCTTCGCACGATGATATGTATATGTACAGCAGGGCAGCTGTGAGATTATTTGTGTACAACTATGTCTACGGATATCTTTTGTATCTCATCTATTCATTATGTAAACAAATGTTTATTTTTGATGTAATTGTGTCTACACACGATGATATGTATATGTACAGCAGGGCAGCTGTGAGATTATTTGTGTACAACTATGTCTACGGATATCTTTTGTATCTCATCTATTCATTATGTAAACAAATGTTTATTTTTGATGTAATTGTGTCTACACACGATGATATGTATATGTACAGCAGGGCAGCTGTGAGATTATTTGTGTACAACTATGTCTACGAATAACTTTTGTATCTCATCTATTCATTATGTAAACAAATGTTTATTTTTGATGTAATTGTGTCTTCACACGATGATATGTATATGTACAGCAGGGCAGCTGTGAGATTATTTGTGTACAACTATGTCTACGGATATCTTTTGTATCTCATCTATTCATTATGTAAACAAATGTTTATTTTTGAAGTAATTGTGTCTTCACACGATGATATGTATATGTACAGCAGGGCAGCTGTGAGATTATTTGTGTACAACTATGTCTACGGATATCTTTTGTATCTCATCTATTCATTATATAAACAAATGTTTATTTTTTATGTTATTGTGTCTTCACACGATGATATGTATATGTACAGCAGGGCAGCTGTGAGATTATTTGTGTACAACTATGTCTACGGATATCTTTTGTTTCTCATCTATTCATTATGTAAACAAATGTTTATTTTTGAAGTAATTGTGTCTTCACACGATGATATGTATATGTACAGCAGGGCAGCTGTGAGATTATTTGTGTACAACTATGTCTACGGATATCTTTTGTATCTCATCTATTCATTATGTAAACAAATGTTTATTTCTGATGTAATTGTGTCTACACACGATGATATGTATATGTACAGCAGGGCAGCTGTGAGATTATTGGTGTACAACTATGTCTACAGATATCTTTTGTATCTCATCTATTCATTATGTAAACAAATGTTTATTTTTGAAGTAATTGTGTCTTCACACGATGATATGTATATGTACAGCAGGGCAGCTGTGAGATTATTTGTGTACAACTATGTCTACGGATATCTTTTGTATCTCATCTATTCATTATGTAAACAAATGTTTATTTTTGAAGTAATTGTGTCTTCACACGATGATATGTATATGTACAGCAGGGCAGCTGTGAGATTATTTGTGTACAACTATGTCTACGGATATCTTTTGTATCTCATCTATTCTTTATGTACGGTAAACAAATGTTTATTTTTGATGTAATTGTGTCTACACACGATGATATGTATATGTACAGCAGGGCAGCTGTGAGATTATTTGTGTACAACTATGTCTACGGATATCTTTTGTATCTCATCTATTCATTATGTAAACAAATGTTTATTTTTGATGTAATTGTGTCTTCACACGATGATATGTATATGTACAGCAGGGCAGCTGTGAGATTATTTGTGTACAACTATGTCTACGGATATCTTTTGTATCTCATCTATTCATTATGTAAACATATATTTTTTTTTTTGATGTAATTGTGTCTACACACGATGATATGTATATGTACAGCAGGGCAGCTGTGAGATTATTTGTGTACAACTATGTCTACGGATATCTTTTGTATCTCATCTATTCATTATGTAAACAAATGTTTATTTTTGATGTAATTGTGTCTACACACGATGATATGTATATGTACAGCAGGGCAGCTGTGAGATTATTTGTGTACAACTATGTCTACGGATATCTTTTGTATCTCATCTATTCATTATGTAGACAAATGTTTATTTTTGATGTAATTGTGTCTATACACGATGATATGTATATGTACAGCAGGGCAGCTGTGAGATTATTTGTGTACAACTATGTCTACGGATAACTTTTGTATCTCATCTATTCATTATGTAAACAAATGTTTTTTTTTATGTAATTGTGTCTACACACGATGATGTGTATATGCACAGCAGGGCAGCTGGAAACCCTGGGTGAGATTATTTGTGTACAACTATGTCTACGGACATCTTTTGTATCTTATCTATTCATTATGTAAACAAATGTTTATTTTTGATGTAATTGTGTCTATACACGATGATATGTATATGTACAGCAGGGCAGCTGTGAGATTATTTGTGTACAACTATGTCTACGGACATCTTTTGTATCTCATCTATTCATTATGTAAACAAATGTTTATTTTTGATGTAATTGTGTCTATACACGATGATATGTATATGTACAGCAGGGCAGCTGTGAGATTATTTGTGTACAACTATGTCTACGGATATCTTTTGTTTCTCATCTATTCTTTATGTACGGTAAACAAATGTTTATTTTTGATGTAATTGTGTCTACACACGATGATATGTATATGTACAGCAGGGCAGCTGTGAGATTATTTGTGTACAACTATGTCTACGGATATCTTTTGTATCTCATCTATTCATTATGTAAACAAATGTTTATTTTTGATGTAATTGTGTCTATACACGATAATATGTATATGTACAGCAGGGCAGCTGTGAGATTATTTGTGTACAACTATGTCTACGGATATCTTTTGTTTCTCATCTATTCATTATGTAAACAAATGTTTATTTTGATGTAATTGTGTCTACAAACGATGATATGTATATGTACAGCAGGGCAGCTGTGAGATTATTTGTGTACAACTATGTCTACGGATATCTTTTGTATCTCATCTATTCATTATGTAAACAAATGTTTATTTTTGATGTAATTGTGTCTTCACACAATGATATGTATATGTACAGCAGGGCAGCTGTGAGATTATTTGTGTACAACTATGTCTACGGATATCTTTTGTATCTCATCTATTCATTATGTAAACAAATGTTTTTTTTTGATGTAATTGTGTCTTCACACGATGATATGTATATGTACAGCAGGGCAGCTGTGAGATTATTTGTGTACAACTATGTCTACGGATATCTTTTGTATGTCATCTATTCATTATGTAAACAAATGTTTATTTTTGATGTAATTGTGTCTACACACGATGATATGTATATGTACAGCAGGGCAGCTGTGAGATTATTTGTGTACAACTATGTATACGGATATCTTTTGTATCTCATCTATTCATTATGTAAACAAATGTTTATTTTTGATGTTATTGTGTCTTCGATTCACACGATGATATGTATATGTACAGCAGGGCAGCTGTGAGATTATTTGTGTACAACTATGTCTACGGATATCTTTTGTTTCTCATCTATTCATTATGTAAACAAATGTTTATTTTTGATGTAATTGTGTCTACATACGATGATATGTATATGTACAGCAGGGCAGCTGTGAGATTATTTGTGTACAACTATGTCTACGGATATCTTTTGTATCTCATCTATGCATTATGTAAACAAATGTTTATTTTTTATGTAATTGTGTCTTCACACGATGATATGTATATGTACAGCAGGGCAGCTGTGAGATTATTTGTGTACAACTATGTCTACGGATTTCTTTTGTATCTCATCTATTCATTATGAAAACAACTGTTTATTTTTGATGTAATTGTGTCTTCACACGATGATATGTACCGTATATGTACAGCAGGGCAGCTGTGAGATTATTTGTGTACAACTATGTCTATGGATATCTTTTGTATCTCATCTATTCATTATGTAAACAAATGTTTATTTTTCATGTAATTGTGACTACACACGATGATATGTATATGTACAGCAGGGCAGCTGTGAGATTATTTGTGTACAACTATGTCTACGGATATCTTTTGTTTCTCATCTATTCATTATGTAAACAAATGTTTATTTTTGATGTAATTGTGTCTACACACGATGATATGTATATGTACACTGTACAGCAGGGCAGCTGTGAGATTATTTGTGTACAACTATGTCTACGGATATCTTTTGTATCTCATCTATTCATTATGTAAACAAATGTTTATTTTTTATGTAATTGTGTCTTCACACGATGATATGTATATGTACAGCAGGGCAGCTGTGAGATTATTTGTGTACAACTATGTCTACGGATATCTTTTGTATCTCATCTATTCATTATGTAAACAACTGTTTATTTTTGATGTAATTGTGTCTTCACACGATGATATGTACCGTATATGTACAGCAGGGCAGCTGTGAGATTATTTGTGTACAACTATGTCTACGGATATCTTTTGTATCTCATCTATTCATTATGTAAACAAATGTTTATTTTTGATGTAATTGTGTCTACACACGATGATATGTATATGTACAGCAGGGCAGCTGTGAGATTATTTGTGTACAACTATGTCTACGGATATCTTTTGTTTCTCATCTATTCATTATGTAAACAAATGTTTATTTTTGATGTAATTGTGTCTACACACGATGTTATGTATATGTACAGCAGGGCAGCTGTGAGATTATTTGTGTACAACTATGTCTACGGATATCTTTTGTTTCTCATCTATTCATTATGTAAACAAACATTTATTTTTGATGTAATTGTGTCTACACACGATGATATGTATATGTACAGAAAGGCAGCTGAAAACCCTGTGTGGTGGGGCATGCGCGGAAGTGAAGATTTTTAGCCGGCCAGGCTCCCGTCAGGGATGACACCCTAGCTTGTTTCCATAGGGGCTGTGAGCCCTAGGATCAAGTAGCTTCGGCTCCTGGTTTTTGTATTTACATATTTTTTGTTGTACTGAACAACTTTGAAAATGTATATCAGTGAAGCAATGGGTATCACATTTATCTATCCTTGTTTCATACTTGAGCAGTACTATTTGCGATTATCATTTTTGTACTGTTTCGCTCCTTGTGTGAAATATTAAGGGGAGGCTGAAATCTTCATTTCTTACGTGCATGGTACTCATATCAATAGATTTTACAGTTCTTGATCTGTACCTTAATTTTGGATATGCCACTTTACATTTTATATGTGGCGCTTGATCTGCCTCATTTGTATACTTTCCTCATTCAGAAGGTGGAATGATCTGTGCCTGTGTGTTATTTATTTCCCATAAAATGAAACATATTGTATGTACACCTCTACGATGTAAAGAAAAGAGAGTTATTCATATTTGTGATGTTCTTGGGTTATATTGGTCAGATGAAGATCTATGACCATGTGTTATTTTCCACCAGGGATACCTTGTATGTATAATGTAGGGTAGCTGGAAACCCTGTATTTTCTGGGGATGTGTTCAAGCGTTTTTAGAAGCGAACTGTACCATACCTGCTCCAATGGCAATGCATACCTTGCCAGTTGGTTTGTTTTTCCAAGCGTTCAGGCGCTCATGTTGGAATCTCATTCCCATGTTCTGTGTTAATTTCAGGATATGTGTACAACAGCAATTTTCAATTTGGCGCGCTTGATCACTTCCGGTACGTTACAAAGGAAAACATTACATACAGCAAAAGAGAGTTATTTTTTATACATTTACATATTATGTCATGTTCTCAGGTTATATTGGTCACATGAAGATCTAGCTAGGCCATTCTTACCAGGGATACATTGTATGCTCATTAATGGATATGATTTGAAGCCCCTTTAGACATGTACCATTCTATCATGGAGAGTTTATTGCTATGCATTTATTTGTCATATGACATGCTTATCTGTATACTATATAAACCCTGTTGAAAGAATACGTGGTTATATAACCGCAAACCTCGCTCAAATATGTAAGCCTTATTTGTATCTGGTCATAATGGTCAGATGATTTGTGCCTATTTTTTGTACATGTATATTTGCTTGCTTGAAATGAAACCAAAGATCTATAAGAAAGTTCATGTCACTTCATCTGCATTTCAAAGGCAGATTGGGGGAAGGGGGTGGTTGAGGGAGTGGATAAAGCACCTGCGGCTCCCCCTGCTGGTATTACAAAATTTAATTTGTATTGAGCACTGATTAGGAATTGCTCAGTGTGTTGTAGGGTTTGGTCTACCATAAAGAGCACTGAGAAACTGGAGACGTTTCTTTATTTTCAGTTTCTGTCCTCCATTACCATTTGGTTATCGACTAAAATCTATGTTTCTGTATAAAAACATTAATTGACCCGAGGTAAATGTACACATGAGAGTTCAGTACCTTGATATTTCCATTTTGTGCTCTTAGTGAGCTCCACTCTCTGTAAAATACGTGTATACTATATCTCCCGGCTGAGCAGTGGTGTAGCGACATGGGGACACAGTGTCTCCCAAGCGAATGGTGGTAAAAAGACAAAACGAAAGAGGAAAAAAGACATAAAGAAAAGGAGAGGGGAAAGGGAGGTGAAAAAAAAATATGATTATTCACTTAACATCATCCCCCTAATCACATCTTGTGAATCCATATTCAATCCACATATTTATACAGGTGCCACCCTCCCCAATAATACCAGTGCCCCCTGAAAACGGCTGGGCCAATGCTACACCACTGTCTCTACCTCAAGTCAAACTATATGATCCTTAGGCAAATGAAAATGGTACAAAAGATGTTATTACATGATAACTCTGTCATTTCACCAAACTGACTCAAAATGAAACGATTCTTGGCAAATTCATCTGTCTGTCATTGGTCTATCATCAGTGTGACTTGGCTGTTATGCACCACCATTGCACGAGTCTAAGAAGATGATATATAGCCAAATACTGGAGTGTTAAAAATGTAACCAGGCTTGCTCTTGTACAGAAAACAAGTTTGGGTGAGGGGTGCTATGGTAGGCCATTTACTTGACTTCTATTGTTGAGAAAATGGACTGCCCATTCTCAATGGTTGTAATTCTGTAATATTCTGAGTAACAGACTTCAAACTTGTCAGTAACGTGGCTCACAAAGCAGCAATATGTAAACAGATTCAGACTTTTGTAATTAAATTCCTAAAGCAGGTGAATGCAATTATTTGTGACTATCAGGCCTTTGGTTAGGGCAGGGGTCTGCATTTGTGAACTGATTTATACATTTAAGATATTCATACTGTATACATGTATAGGTAGCGTCTCACAAAGCCGTCTTAAGTACAAATTTGCTGACAACTTATTGAAATGTATTCAATTTAAAGCATGCAATGTGACTTGTATCAAACTTGTACATATATTGGTACTCTTGATTATCCAAAATTGTTGATTGATTAACTGGTCTAGACTTTAGTCATGTATAATTAAATTTCACTAAGTGCTCTACATTCTTTTTTTCCAGCACTGATTAGGAAATTTTAAGTTTGTTGTAGCTAGGGTCTGGTCTACCATAAAAAGCAATGAGAAACTGGAGTTGCTCATTCATTTTCAGTTTCTGTCTTCCGTTATCACTTGGTTATCAACTGAAATCTATATTTCAGTTTAAAAGCATTAAATGACCTGAGGTAAATGCTCTCATATGATGGTCTAGTTCTTAGGTATTTCTATGTTTTGCTCTTGGTGAGCTCCACTCTGTATACGTGTATACTACAATCCCTGAGCAGTGGCATAGCTACAAAGGGACACAATGTACGTCTCCCAATCAAACGATGGAAAACAAGACAAAATGGAAGAGGGAAAAAGACATAAATAAAGGGAGATGGCAAAGGGAAGTTAAAACAAAAATGATATTAATCCCTTAATTAATATCATCCCCTAAATCTGAGATCTTATGAATTCACATTCAATTCACATATTAATACAGGTTCCGCCCTCCTCCATAATAACAGTGCCCCCTAAATTTGGTGGGCCAATGCTACACCACTGTCTCTACCTAAAGTCAAACTGTATGATCCTTAGGCAAATGAAATTGCTACATAAAAGCTGCTATTAAATGCTATACCTCTGTCATTTCACAAAACTGACTCAAAACGAAACAATTCTTGGCAAATTCGTCTGTCTGTCATTGGTCTATCATCAGTGCATGACTGAGGTATACACATTATAAAATGGAGTTTTATACATGTTTTATTGTACATTATATTACTATATGCATTATGTCATGTTATTACTTAAAGAAAAAAGAGTGTTTCTGCTGAATATAATTTTCCTTTTGTTTTGCTATAAACACTGCATTGTAAATTGATTTATACGGTATATATGTTTACAGAATATTGATATGTTACATTACATTGTAAATTGACTTATATGATGAATATGTTCCCAAACAGAATATTGATTGTTACATTACATTGTAAAGTGATTATAATTATGTTCATAAACAGAATATTGATGTACATCAATGAAGTTTAATAAATACAATACAATACATGTTACATCAGCTTACTTCAAATCATCAAGTCCGGTTGGGTGGTTGCTTTACACGACCTTTTGTGAAACTAAAACGGAAGATCATCCAACCTTTCGTAGATTTGCCTTAGGGTTTTCACGAGGTGTCTGGCAAATTGGACCAGACTATTTGAAGATGAGAGTGGTTTATTTTGTAATCATATTACTCCTGACATTTCGTGAATAAAGGGGCATGTTTTCACAAAAGGTCTGGTAACGCTGCCACAATGACCCAATGATTTGAAGTAAGCCTGTTACATTAACCCTATGTTCTAAGGCAGTGTATGAGCCTGTGTACTATGAGCCTAAGGAGATGATAGCCAAAAACTGGAGTGTTAAAATGTAACCATGCAGGCTTGCTATTTTTAAAGCAAAAACAAGTTTGGGTGAGGGGTGCTAAGGTAGGCCATTTACTTGACTTTATTGTTGAGAAAATGGGACTGCCCGTTATCAGTGTTCAAACTTCGTAAATTGTGGTACATAAGTCTTACAATGAAAGATAAATAGCATCAATGTCTGAGCTGTACAGTCTATATGATATATATGTATAAAAAAATCTAAAAAGGGCCAAGATATGGACCTAATTACTATTTGGCATATAATTTAGGCACCACAGTTTGGCAGAAATAAATGGTTTCACAATATGGCTGATGTCAGCACCACTTCATTGGGAAAATAGTCTAAACTGCATGGCAGATGTCAGCACCAGTGCACAGGATAAATGGGCCCCACTACGTGGCGGATATATGTACCACTCCGTAGCAAAAAGGGTACCACTATGTGGCGGATATATGTACCGTTACCTAGCAGATACATGCACAACTACAAAGCTGATGAAAGTAAAGCTGACAATGCGTCAGCCTATGTTGTGGATATAAGCACCACTACATAGCAGAAATAAGTCTCATTACAGACTGACTACAGTCATCACTGACATAGCAGATAAAAGGCTAATAGCATAGATACAATAGACTACAATGGTCTATCTTCAAACAATTAGGTTATAATTGTTTCCTAATTAAAACAAAAATAATATTGGAGGACCACTCCATAGCAGACATGAGCCATATGCAAGAAGCCATTAAAGAGTTGGAATTATAACATCATTCTAAACAAATTGAGAAAAAGAAACACCATATAGACTGTGCAAGCCTTAGACTGATTGATGCTCTGGTGCCATGAACCTTCCCGCTCATAAACTCAGCATGATTTAGAAATTATAATGTTTATAGTCTTTGTTATCATGTCCCAGGCTCATAGACATAGCAAGGTTATTGTTGGAACATGGGGACTAACTGTTTAACTTTATATATGCCAGTATCGATCATGAAAGGCATTTACATGTACTTGTAACATCAGTATTTTCCAGTTATTTTGGTATGTTATGCATGTATTTTATCTCTTTACGTGTATGTTTATATTGCATTACTTGTACCAACCAGTGGAAATCACATTTCCTGATGCAGACAATAAATAATATACTTATAATTATGCCTTTTTGAGTTCAAAGTAACATTATATTAAAAAGTCTGTCAGCCTAACAAAACTCTCTAATGAGGTCATATGCTGACGATGGTGGTCCAGATTTAAATGCCGGCCATGCCACGACACTTATTTGAAAAACTGATAGATTAGCTTTATATCTAAGTGAAAATAATAATGTGACAGTTCTGTAAGACAGCAATCTTAATTGTAATCAAAAAGTGCTACATGTCCATACAAGAAATGTTAAATAAATGAAAAATGAAAATAAATTGCAGTGAAGACTGATTACAAAATAAGTGTCTTCATTGCTTTGTTTTGTGTTGTGTTTTGTTTTGTTGCTTTAATTGTTTCCCTATGTTAAATTTGGTGGGATGTTCTTACCTTCTTCTCCTCTGCTTTTCTCTCTGTCATGTCCTTGGTAAATGTGCTTTTCTTGAACCACTTAGTGGAGCTAGCTTGCAGTCCTCACATTGTCAGATGTTTCCTTGTGACATGAGCTGAACGGGGATGATGGGTCTGTTTGGCTGACGGGCTTCTCTTGAATGTTGTTTGCTTGTGAGATGAGCTGAACGGGGATGATGAGTCTGTTTGGCTGGCGGGATTCTCATGAATGTCCTTTGCTTGTGAGATGAGCTGAACGGGGATGATGAGTCTGTTTGGCTGGCGGGCTTCTCTTGAATTTTGTTTGCTTGTGAGATGAGCTGAACGGGGATGACGAGTCTGTTTGGCTGGCGGGATTCTCATGAATGTCCTTTGCTTGTGAGATGAACTGCTCAGTAAGGAGGAGGAGGTTTTCTGAAAGTAGATGTCCAGGTAGATGAATAGACATCTTCAAAGAAAATTGGTGGGTACCCATCGATGAAAGAGAGGTGGAGACAGTAGGAGAAAGAAAGATGGAGAAAGATGGAGCAAGGTAGAGAGAATGAGAGAGAGAGAGATAAAGATAGAGAGACAGACAAACAGAGAGAGAGGGAGAGAGAGAGATGGGTATTAGGGAGATGAATGACAGCCTACAATGATTATAAAAACTGTGACCTTTTAGGTATTTATTTTGGTACATCCACCAGCCAAGCTAGCAAGCATGCCCGTACGGGGGGGGGGGGGGGGGGGGGGGGGGAGGTGTTTGGGGGATAAACGCCCCCCCCCCCCCCCCCCCTAAGAGAGAGAGAGATTCCTGGAATTCCCGCTGAACAAATTAAAATGCAAACAAACGAAAAACAAAATCACATTTTTAAAAGAATTAGCATTGATTGGATAAGAAGTTCCAAAGGATACCTGAAAAAGAAAATAAAAATAAATTATTTCATGACGCAAAGTTATTCTGCGTTTGCACATACTGATGTGGGTTCAAAGACCTTGGTCTTTGCGTGAGCCTTGTTCATCAAAATCATTTATTTACTTTCCTTTAGGGAGAGGTATTGAGTTCTGGGAAGGGTCAGGAAATTGTCCATTTTATCTTCCAACCTATTTGTAATTACACAAGATTAATCAATGTTAATTTTTGGAAAAATTGTGATTTACTGCTGTGTATTATCACAATAAAAAAATAAAAAAATAATAGTATAATGTGTAATGATGGTGAGCCACCTTGAAAGCATATTATGTGGCTAAAAATTACACTATTTGAGAGACCCCTTCAAAACAATTCAACCTAAGTTTTTTATGTTATAATACTTTAATCAAATTTCTCAATTAGATTATTAGAACTTTCTTACCCTTCCCAGAACTCAACCCTCTCTTTAGTAATCAAAAAGAGCAATTTTGGCTTTAAAAGGGCACTTTTGCCCCCTTGATTATGAATATGACACCCCTAACGAGGCAACTTGAAAAAAAAACAATATTGGCTTCAGATGGGCACTTTGCTGGAATTGAAGAATAATTTTTTGACCATGACAGGGCACTGTATATAACCACATTGGGCAATTTTGGCTCTAGAAGGACACTCTTGCCCTTTTGACAAAGATTTTTTTTTCCCCGACGGAGAAAATTTGCATGGAACTAAGGCTTCGTCGCTCGCAACTTCCTACATTTCATGCCACGCCTCCCCCCCCCCCCCCCCCCCCCTTTGGAACATCCTGGATCCGCCCCTGACTTCTAGAAGATACGCCGAGTAAGACTGGGTCAGTGGAAGGTTGTATTATCTTAATCATGGCAAGCTGGTCCGAGTAAGAGGATATGGTCAACTAATGCAGACCTGCCAACCTCTGGAGTTCAAAAACTGTATTCTTTAGTCTCAAAAGTTGTATTGTACTGACAAAAGTTGTATTCTTGAAATAAACACGGATTGTTACGCATATCAATGCCTCTTACAGTT
The DNA here is from genome assembly GCA_035222895.1 of Strongylocentrotus droebachiensis. Lineage (NCBI taxonomy): Eukaryota > Metazoa > Echinodermata > Echinoidea > Camarodonta > Strongylocentrotidae > Strongylocentrotus > Strongylocentrotus droebachiensis. The sequence continues at coordinate 23,602 of JAVYIG010006280.1, read as the reverse complement.
TCTACCTACAGGAAGAATTTTTTTTATTGATCATTGGTTGAATATGCATTATTTCGTCACGACTGGTGTGTTCGATGAACCAATAAACATCCCTAAATTGCCGATGTGAGATGCTTGTAGGATACTTTACAGGACAGAATGGACATTTTGCCATTGAAAATGGCAGACGCACACACAAAACATTAATTTTAAAAAAAATATTTAAAAAAAATAAAATAAAAAAATAAAATTGAAATCATATTTTATTAAGGAAAATCGTACTGTCATATTTGCTTCTAAAAATCATACTAAATACGACTAAATCGTACTGGTTGGCAGGTCTGCTAATGGTGCAAGTCAAATATTTATGGGATATTTACTGCTGCAGGGATTAACTTACGCAGACTAGGAAGCCCCTGTCTGAACATGGCTTTAACTTTATTATGATAATTTAACCATAGAGTAAGGATTTTGGTATGCTTCAACAATGTCCTTTCATTCTTTTAACTTATTAGAATATAAAATGTGTAAATTTACTTAATTACTGTAACTACTCAATGCTCAAGATACGATTTATGTATATTTGATGAATTACTGTGCAATGCTAGATAGATAGATAGACACTATTATATATATAATACAAATATACACTGTTCTGATACGTTTTGGTTAAAACTATGGCCAAAGAAAATAGTCACTGAGGCCCATACTTTTAACCAGTACCTTGAAAAGAAGGCAGCTAGGGTATATTAGTTTTTTTAATTTTAATCCTGTATAAACAGCAACAAGAAGAAAAGAAAAATTGATAAAATTATCATTTCTAACATTTTAACTTCTTTTTTTATTTAAACAAATTTATACAAGTTTAGAAATGTAAACATTTTAATGAAATGTTTAAATTTAAAATTTAAAAATTACCAACAACAAAAAATGTCAACTCCCTAATAGTATTTCCAAATTAGTACTTTTTCAGAGCAACCTTAAAATGGTTAAAATATATCTGGTCACATGACGAGCTCTCAACCAATCTAAAACCAATCAATTTTCGATGCACTAATTTAGATATGTCATTTACTACTACTTTTCATGATTTTTCATTATGTTTGTCCTTACCCTTCTCAAATAAGCACTTACCTTCGATAACGACGCACTTTCTCACTTAGCCTTCCTGAGGGACTCTTTCCATTCCTCAGCTATGCTTTAATAGGTTCCTCACATTCTACTTGATCTATATGAATTGAGAATCATTGAGATGTGGTTATTTATACTATAGTTGTATTCTATAATTTTTTATTTCATATGTATGTCTATATTTTCTGTAAAATGTGGACCAATAAAACTTGAAACTTGAAATGTCAAGAAGTGCATACCATTGTATGTTGTCAATAATTAGATCATCAGAATATACTGAATAGTGTTGTGCAAACTTTCTTCTTGGCAATGATTCTACTTCCATTTTATGCAATATACTTACAGTGTTGGGTGCAGCATTGATTAACATACTGCCTCGTAGCATCGCGGCTACACTGCAGCCCTTTCAATGTCAACGCCTGATACCTCGGCCGCCTTCTGTTAACCATCTCAAGTATCCTAGTATGATGAAAATACATGTAAGATATAGTTAATACACTTAATATACTTACTTGAATGATCAAGAAAAATGAATGATTAAAATATTTCAGTTATATTTCAGTAATCTGTTCACAATGATAACATGAAATATCGAAATACAAAAAAAAGTTATGGAATGTACATTATTCTCAAAGTGTGCCTATACAAAAATCATATGATATCTTTCTAGTAAATGTAATTTATGGAATCTTTAATAATTCTTTGAACAATTTCTAATTAGTTTGCTAAATGGTTGTTTGGTATATGTTCATTTTGTAATCACTGCATTGGTAATTCATATTCCTGTGACCTCTTGACTTATGCATCAAGAAATAATTGACACTCTGTTCCTAAAATCTATTTGCAGTCAATATATTTCATGTCTGTGAAATTATTAAACTGATCATCAGATTTCAAAATATTTCAAAATACATGTATAAGCTGAAAAACTCTCTTGATATGAAACATGGGTGGATAGTGATTCTTTACATTTTTGATATATTTGGATGCCTCTGTGGATGTATTATAAGCACTAGAAAATTTAGCCCCTAAAACATTTCCGCTTTCGAGAAAAACTAAATATAAACATTTACCAGTGCTTCCACTAGATTTTGATAAATTACCGTACTATAGCTACGACCATGAAAATCTCAGAATATATAGTTGTGATATAATTTCCAAATGGAAATAGCTAATCAATTGATTTAGTCAAGAAACATTGTTTTATAATTATAGCTTAATTAATATCTTGACCTTGAAAATCTCAGAATATGTAGTTGTGATATATAATTTCCAAACAGAAATAGCTAATCAATCAATTTTAGTCAAGAAACATTGTGTTATAGCTTAATTAATATCATGACCTTGAGAGGGAGCTATATAATAAACTTCCACCTTGTGCTGTTGATCATATGACATCATATGACACCACTCTCATTTGCTCTAAGTACAAAATTATTAAGTCAACTTAAATTTCTTCTTCCCATACTTTTATTGATACATTTATATGACAAACTTTGCAAACATTGTTGGTTCGTATTACTTGCTGTTATATTATACTTTTGTAATGTTTTTTTTATGGAAATGTTACATTTTGTTGTTGTTTCATTTTCTCATTCATGTATTGTGTTGAATTTCATATTTATATACACAGGGACCTAAAGGATAACAGTGTAAAAATCACTGACTAAGCCACCTTCGGTATGATAAAACAAAACCATATGAACAACTAATATTATAAAAGTAAATATTCAAAAATATTTTCATGAAACTGTAATTATTTCATCAACTTAGGAAGTTTTCATCCTTATAACGCAAGCTGTGATGTAGGAAACAAAACCAAGTATTTTTTATTTTTTTACTAAATAATGTTTTACACTTTTATTTTTTTACTAAATAATGTTTTACACTTTCAACTGTTCAAATATATATTATTAAGATTTAATCAACAAACACTAAATATGGATTCTACGATTTTCTGAAGAAAAAAAATAATTCTGAAAATCTATCGCTTAAAATAAAAGAATTGACCGTTCCCATGCCCTAAATTTATTTGATATGACCCCTTTTCTTTTAGTAAAGCAGGAGAATTCTTGTCACAACTTGCCACAACATGTTTAGGGGACAGATATGCTTATTCTCCTTGGATGTTGTTTGTAATAAAGCCTTAGAAAACAATCTTAACTTGTAGTTCTGAAATGTACATGAAGATTAGGGGATATTCAACCAACAATTCCATACACTTTCCATCAAGATCTGTTGACTACTTTTAAAATCTTGTATCGCTGTTGAGAAACCCCCTATTGGGTTATATGGTTTTGCCCGACACTATTGTTTGAGTACTCACTCTTCCGCTGTGTAATGATCTCGATGCTGGTAGCACACGCGGGAGAGGTGTCTCGTCTTTCGCTTACACCTCTCCCCGGCCCTCGTTCTACAGAGGCACCGGTGCGCTACCAGCGCCCACGGCCCAACGTTCACATTGACCTACGGCGGCCCGTTGTTATTGGCTGCATAGTCCATGGCTCACTGCAAGGAGAAGAGAAAAACCGAGTGGTCATTTATTAATCTTATTAGGCCTGTACTATTTTTATGAGATAATCATTGTAGCATACATTCTTAGATGAGCAAGTTCTTGATTTCTTTAATTGATATATGCTTGTAATGTTGTTCGGTTCCCAATATAATGTTTACATTTAGATTACTACATACAGGCATTCCTTTTAGTCACAACATATTCAACTTTCTAATTTTTTTTCTTCATTGTTTGATGTAAATGCTCGGGCCATGCTCTAGGGCCATGCATCTCAGATTGAACGTTGTTAAACGATGCCTTTAATGCGATCTCACAAATCTTTAAACTTTTCTGGTCCACCTCATGTAATGTCTGCACCCCTAGTAAAATTCTATTTTTTACGGCATGTGACCTATGTATGGAGGAAGGCTGGAGAGGGCCTTTGAATGAAGAAATGTCTCTCTCCCCCCTCCTCCATCGAGATATCATCGATTATCTGACATAATCAAGAAGCAAAGAATGGGAGGGGCTCAGGGGGCTAAATGAGGGTTCCATATATAGCCCTTCACCTGCTTAACATATTGTAGGGTTGCGGTTCTAACAGATAATTCCTAGCACTCTTAACACAGAGGCAGCCCAGCAGACATGTTGTAGGATTGATAACTACTGGCTAACTGACAAGGTTTTAATGTATAAAAGCATTACTGCATTCTGTGTAGCACTCTACATACATTCCATGCAAAGTAGAAGAAACAAATTAATATTCATGAAGTCACATACAAGTATAAATCAACATCACAAAGTATCTTGAATATAATAATAATAATAATAATGGTGGCTTCTTATATAGCGCACATGTCCGTCACATTGTGACGCTCCTGGCGCTGCCCCGATTATTACCCTGGCTTTAGCAAGGCAGCCACTGCGCCGCTCTAGCATTTCAAGGAATTAATTCCTGCCAGGTACCATTTACATCACCTGGGTTGAGTGTGGCAAATATTCAAACATAAACAATAATCAAAGGGTATATATTGAATATTCATAGTATATGTAAATTATACTTTAAGCTTGACTGCATCAGGTGAACATTGAACCAATCAGAGAGAGAGAGAGAGATAGATATATGAAAGGATAGTGGATGAGAAGGGTGAATGTGAATGAGGGATGACCTATTAATGAAAGGGATGAATCATGGATATGAAGGGGAGTTTAAGAGTTCAAAATAAATCCCTACAAACTAGTCTTCCTCTTACAAATAAAATGTCATCATTTTATAATCTCAATCAATTGTCTTCATTATCATCATTAATCATTCCATTCTATCTGTGCTTATACCAGCATCATCATAATATTAATTTCATCAAGATTATTATCATAACTTTCCTCATCATGATTAACTTCAACATTTTTGTTGTCACCATCATCATATCATCATCATCACCATCAACATTCACCCTCTATATTCACATCAATTCATAAATCGATGAGCTACTTGAGGTAGGTATAGGGAGGGAAGGGCGTTTGACAGGAGAAAATACCTGTTGATTCCTGTGCTTTTATCGACCGACATTCTCAACATGCACACAAATATCCTTCCCCCAAACTTGTTATGGCTTATTTTGTAAATTATTTAAGTGTCCTTTTCCCTTTGGATATGGGCCCCCTTTTCTTCTCACCCTAAAATGTACTCCTAATTTAAAGCGACTTAGAGCATCTTTTTCTTTCATTATTTCATTCATAAGTTATTATGATTTTGTTTCTTATATAAAGATCTTTTAAGTCTTTTATGATTAGGATTCCCCCCCCCCCCCCCCTCATTATAAGATGTAATTTTTCGCTTTGCGACTTCACAAATTAAAAAAATTAAATCTTAAATTAAATATTCAGACCGTCAGACTCAACTGCAAAGTATGATGCTTAACCCTTACTGTACTGGGCTATTTTGAGCACCTCACTGACTGATCTCGGCCGTTGAATGTCCGATGAACACGAAAATGTTCATGTTTGTAGATATTTGTGTAAGGAACAAATTTTTGTCGTTATAGCCTAATTAATTATAATGCAAAATGCTAATTTTATGCATTTTACAGAAAGCTCTACATATTTGTCTGTAGACTTGTGAATAATCTTGAAAATGTATTGAATAAATGTTTCTTTCATCTCAAAATGTTTTTCTGAAGAAAAAAAGTTTGAAATTCATCATTTTATTTCTTATGTATTTTATTGTTTTTTATTTATTATATCTATTGTTTTATTTGTAATGTAACATATAAAAGCAATTTGATATCAATTGATATCTCCCACTTAGGAAGAAATACATCGTCCTAATCTAAACCTGTATTCACATTTCTGCTTGTACATGAATATATATGCAATTATAGCACTTTTTAATGACATGCGCATACTAATTGTTATGTAACACTTTTACAGGATCCGATTTCGACGAAAATGTTATCAAAATGTGCGTAAGACTTGAGGGGAAAAAGTCATGAAACAACAATTTAAAATTCCAAGCAGGTGCGGCGCAATCTTTAAAAATGTCAAGACACTAAGGGTTAAGCAGTATCTTGGACCATGTGCAGAGAAAAACAAACAATGAAATCATCCCTGATAATCTAATCACAAGGTAGGGGTATCATATGGCCTAACAATGTCTATAAATTGTATATTTTTGCTTTGAGGTTTCCCTTTGTGCGTGCCCGTTTTTTCCAGGAAGTGCCCTTTTTTTGTTGGTGCCCTTCCCCCCCCCCCCCCTCCCCCCACTTTTAATGTCGCTCAGCCAGGCTCTCATCCACGGTGAGAGGTGATCTTTAAATCTTGAAGAACAAAACATAATCCCTCATGGCTATACTCCCCATATGGTATGTCCACAATTTCCATTTGGTATTTTTTTAAATCACAATGAATTACTCGTAAATTGTTCTGAAAAAATGCCATAAAATGCACTAAAATAAGGTTGATATTGCATTTAACCTAATCTGACACGTGAATCGAGTTTCATTGTAATGTGACTATATTCTATTTCATATGTCTGTCTCTATTTACTGTAAAATGTGGAGAAAAAAAAAAGAAACATGAAAACTTGACATGCAGGAAATCCTGAGGTTTTTTAAAGCTAGGATATCGAAATTCAAGACGTGAATAACCCCCTCCAATACCCTCTCCTGTTCAGTTTCTTCGCTACCTCGCGGGTTCACATTAATGTTGCCATCCAATTTCTAAACACCCCCCCCCCCCCTGAACAAATCCTGCGTACGCCACTGATCACTAGTATCATTATTATCAACTTACTGATTACTTCTAGGCTATAGCCTAGGTGTTAAAATAAAAATAATTATTCTCAGATTCTAATCGGGCGACTATACACACAAACAAATCAACGATTCTTTTTCAGTGGGGAAGGGGAGGGGGGGGGGAACAAGTGTGAAGCTTGTAAAACCTTTGACAAGCAAAGAAAAACTTCATCACATTTCTACACATTACTTTCTAGGTGATTTTTCTTGATCCAAGTTGTCTGATGGAGCAAAAGGGTACATGTAATTAGTACACTTTTCAGGTGCTTTTTTGTAGGGGGTGGGGGGCTGGCTAAAGCTGCTACAGGAGAGGGGAGGAGAGGGGGGTTACAATCAGGTGACAAATTTCTTTGTGTACAGGGGGGGCACCAAGAAAAAAGGGCACCTACAAAGGGAAATTTAAGATTTGTGAGGTTGCAGTGTGAAAAAATTACATCTTATAAAGAGGAAAAAACTCAATCCTGATGGGGTTACAAGCACATGCTCATAACGGAAGACTGAAAAGACTTTTGAAAAGTAACAAAAGTATATCATTTATAAATGCAAGCGAGCTTTGGGGAAATTGCATTTAGTCGCTTGAAATTAGGGGCGCATTTAATGGTGAGAGGAAAAGATGACAGCATGTGTCAAAGTACAAAGAGTAATTATCAGGGACGAAAATGGGACACTTCTTACACCTTCAAAATGCGGCGCTCACTAGGGATGGAAAAGGCACCAAGAATAGGAAATGGGCATTTGTCAACAGAAGAGGGGCACCCATCAGATTTTGATAGGGGCATTTATGAAAAGGGGATAGGTCCCTTTTTAGAAAGGAAAAGGGGCATGTACCATTGTTAAAAGGGAAATTATCAGAGGTTAAAATGGGCACTTATCGCACCTGAAAAGAGGCAATGACCAGATATGAAAAGGGGCCCTTATGAGAATAAAAAAGGGGCATATTGAAGGAAAATGTGCATTAGTTGAAAGAAAAGGGGCACCAATCAGATTTTATTACGGGGACTTATCGAAGGTGAAGGGGGCACTTATTCAAAGTGAAATGGACTCTGGAGTAACTTCTCGTACCTGAAAAGAGTCATTTACCAGAGATGAAAAGGGGCTCTTTTTTAATGGGGGCATTTATCAGGAAAAGGGGCACTTATTAGAAAGGAAAAGGGGCTCATGTGAAAATATAAGGTTTGCTTATCCAAGTTAAAAAGGGAGTAGTTATTAAAAGTAGAAGGGCACTTTATATGAGGGAAAAGGGGCACTTGTCAAATTAAAATAGACACCTCTCAGATTTGAATAGGGCAATTATCAGAGGTGAAGGGGCACTTATCAGAGATGAAAATGGGCACTTATCAGAGTGCTCTGTTTGTGTATATATGTTACGTGTAGGTATGACAGAATGGCAGGGATTTTGCTGTGGGGGCAAATAACCATGCCAAGCCCCCCCCCCCCCCCCCCCTATCTGCTAAAGTGAATACTTTCCAGCTCCAAGCCTTGGATTTGTCACGTTTGTGCATGAAATTCAAAAATTCTATCAAATATCAAATTAAAGCCGCATGGAAGATCTAGGCCCTACTCTTGATGAAGAGGAAATGTAAATATTAATCACTATCAAAATAAAATCTAAATATTTAAAAACTGAACAAATTATTTTTGGACTTGGTTTGTTAGTATTTGTCACTAAAACTTTGGGTTGCTAATCCAGGATCCCACCCTCTGTGCAACAAACGTGCCATGAAATATATGTGAAACCCTGAAGATGAAATATTTAATTAATTTTCATCAATAAACAGTAAATAAAATAAATAAATAAAAATAAACAAATTATGTTTTTAATTCTTTCAAAGTTTCAAACCAACCAATGGCAAAATGAGCCGTTAGTAGGCCCCCTCTTGTTTTTAAAGGGCGGCTGTACTAGTTCAACCAGAAGGGATTAGACCACCCATCGAGGTCACTGACAGGTGGCTACATAGCTCATTAAAAATTCAGCTCTCAATTAATAACATTTAGAAAAAGAGGATCATGGTGGACCAACAGGCACTGATTTGGGAGGTTTTCTATAATTATACTAGGGAGGAAGTAGCTACAAGTAGTACAGTGTGGCTTTAACAAAACTTTTGGTTCCTATCCGTCATTCGATTTAAACGTTTCTTCATGCACTGGAGCCAAAAGCTGCACGTACACCATCCCACCACCACCATCACCATCACCCTCCGGCCTCCTGCACAAACAACAGCCTGCTGGTATCGCACACACAAGATCAAACACGAGTACATCACTTTTCACAATCGACTATATTGAAATTATTAATTGTTACCTTCATCCAACAATGCTTGTAAATGCTGTAATTCCCCTCATCATGTCAGCGTCCCAATCATAACCTGAATCCACTTTGGAATCGTCTTTCACGTTCACGTTGAGATGTTGTTTCCTATTTTTAATATTGGATGACAATGAATCTGGATCTGGGTTTGGTACCATAGGCCATCGGGAGACTATTCAGACTGGTCATCACTGTGCTACGACTCCTCCCAACGTGCCCTCGAACAAACTTACTTCAGCAGCTAGCCGCAAGGCCACACCTTATCTGGCCAATCAAACTTGATTGCGAGTTTCCCGTCACATTTTGTTCAGCTCATAATAAGGAACTGTTACATTATTTCCTTTTTACGAACACTTAATTCACCTTTGTTGGTTAAACTTGTGTATTTCCAGTTTGTTAACTTAATTAATGCATGTATGAACATCGCATTATACACATTGTTAGTATATCTTCTTTTTTTTGTATTAATACAAACATCAATATTGTAAAAAATAAACCACACGCTATAAATCCAAATAGAACAGTACTATGTCCCATTTGCAGCCAACATCAAATTCTGTAGAACTTTGCAGGAATTATGAATATGCCATATGTATATATATTATGTCTTCTGTGAAACTTAAACGTTAGCAGTGTCTTATTATTCAAATTATGCAAGGAAACCCGTTTACTTGCTAGACTTCACTGTCAGACACTATTGAGTGTCTGACTGACTTTTTTCCCTTTAGTAACAACATACTTTACATAAACTGAGCTGTAAAGGAACATGAGCATTTGTCTACATCAACCCACTTCTTGTAATAAAAGTGGGATTAAAAAAAAACAGTGCTTTATGGAATCCCCCCCCCCCCAAAAAAAAAGTCAATTTGTAACAATAAAAGTAAAGTTGGCAATTCACAACGGTAATACAAAATTCGCACCAACAAAAGTATTTTTGTTTTTTTTAAGTCTAACAAAAAAAAGATTTTTGATCGCAAACACGGGCCGCGCGCGGGCGGGCGACGGGAAACTCAGAATCGAGTTATAAGGGCTTTAATAATAATTAATATAACCCATCCATAATAAGTATGAAGGCATAGACTCTACTTTGACATTTTACTGCAATAGACCATTTTCGTAATGTAACCGAATCTAATGCATACACACGTCTTTGTGAAGTGCCTACATTAATAGTATTGTTGCTTAGCTAGGTAGGACAAATTACATTAAGTGGACTTGTGTCGTTCAATTGCATATTGTTTATGTTTAATCTTAAGTCTATGCCTCATGAATGTACGTTAAAAGATTTATTCCGTCAGAACTCGCAAATTCATAATTATAATACACGTCAAAGGTGTCGTATTCGTCAGCCTTTTGTAAGAACAAATGTCACTCTGACCTCTTTCCATATCTCTTGCATTAAAGAATGGAACAGTCTGCCTGATGCCCGGCCTGATGATATAAAAAATAGTACAACTCTTTCTAGGTTTAGAAGGTTATCTAAAACGTACCTACTTGAAAGACTGATCATCTTAGTTATTTCTTATTCTGAAATGCGTTTTGACCACTAAGGATCTACCTATTCATCAGTGTGACTGCTGTGTGTGCGTGTGGGTGTGTGTGTGTGTGTTTGTGTGAGAGAGAGAGTATTTGTATGTTCTATATTCTGTAGCTTAGTATTTTCATCCATTGTATAATCATACGTAACATTCTTTTTACTGTAAATGCATGTATTTTTTTGACCATAGGGCCCCGCTCACAAGCTTAGCTTCTAAAGGGGTCCTAAAACCATTCAGTTTATGATGTAATCAAGTTAGAATATGTTGATTGATGTACTATTACCAGTCTCTGTTTTATGTAACAGATTATATCATGCTTTTGTGGTTTTGAATAAAATGAACTGAATTAGGGCTTGCCAAGTACCGAAAAACACGTTTGCAATTCGCATTCTAACTTTTGAAATAAAATTATTCGTAACAGATGCCGGGAACAGATGATTGAAATAATTTGTAACGATCGAGGCGCTTCATAATAGGCCATTTTCGTAATGTAAATAAATTTAATGCATAAGACTTTGTGAAGTGCCTCAATACAAATTATTTCATTCACCTGATAAGAATAATAGTATTTCAATAGTCAGAATGCAAACTGCATAGGCCTATATTAAGTGTTGCTAGGTAGGTCAAGCCATAATAAAACAGGCTATACAAATCTGTCAACACTTAACTGTCTGGAATGGAATGTAGAGCCATTTTATTGCTTTGTGACGATTTACATTCACCTAAAATGTAATTAAATTGTCCTTGTCTTGATGCTGAACAGGCTTTGACAATTAAGTAGCAGAAGATCAGTGTTTCCCAATTTGTACCATGAATAATGATCCGTTTGCATTGAAGTCACTACCTTAGCACCACCATCTCTCCCTCTCTCTCTCTCTCTCTCTCCCCTACCCCCTTCTCCCACTCCCTCTCTCTCTCTCTCTCTCTCTCCCTACCCCCTTCTCCCACTCCCTCTCTCTCTCTCTCCCCCTACCCCCTTCTCCCACTCTCTCTCTCTCTCTCCCTACCCCCTTCTCCCACTCCCTCTCTCTCACTCCCCCTACCCCCTTCTCCCACTCCCTCTCTATCTCCCTCTCTCCCTACCCCCTTCTCCCACTCCCTCTCTCCCTCTCTCTCTCTCTCTCCCTACCCCCTTCTTCCACTCCCCATCTCTCTCTCTCTCTCTCCCTACCCCCTTCTCCCACTCCCTCTCTCTCTCTCTCTCTCCCCCTACCCCCTTCTCCCACTCCCTCTCTCTCTCTCTCTCTCTCTCCCCCCTACCCCCTTCTCCCACTCTCTCTCTCTCTCTCTCTCTCCCCCTACCCCCTTCTCCCACTCTCTCTCTCTCTCTCTCTCTCCCCCCTACCCCCTTCTCCCACTCCCTCTCTCTCTCTCTCTCTCTCCCCCCTACCCCCTTCTCCCACTCTCTCTCTCTCTCTCTCCCTACCCCCTTCTCCCACTCCCTCTCTCTCTCTCACTCCCCCTACCCCCTTCTCCCACTCCCTCTCTCTCTCCCTCTCTCCCTACCCCCTTCTCCCACTCCCTCTCTCCCTCTCTCTCTCTCTCCCTACCCCCTTCTTCCACTCCCTCTCTCTCTCTCTCTCTCTCCTTACCCCCTTCTCCCACTCCCCTCTCTCTCTCTCTCTCTCTCTCCCTACCCCCTTCTCCCACTCCCTCTCTCTCTCTCTCTCTCTCCCTACCCCCTTCTTCCTCTCTCTCTCTCTCTCTCTCCCTACCCCCTTCTCCCACTCCCTCTCTCTCTCTCTCTCTCCCCCTACCCCCTTCTCCCACTTCCTCTCTATCTCTCCCTACCCCCTTCTCCCTCTCTCTCTCTCTCTCTCTCTCTCTCCTTACCCCCTTCTCCCACTTCCTCTCTCTCTCTCTCTCTCTCTCTCCTTACCCCCTTCTCCCACTTCCTCTCTCTCTCTCTCTCTCCCTACCCCCTTCTCTCTCTCTCTCTCTCTCTCCCCTACCCCCTTCTCCCACTCTCTCTCTCTCTCTCTCTCTCTCCCCCTACCCCCTTCTCCCACTCAACCTCTCTCTAACTCTCTCTCTCCCCCTACCCCCTTCTCCCACTCAACCTCTTTCTTTCTCCCCTCTATCTCCTTATCTCCCGTTTGTCAATTATCCCCGCTACCCCTGCCAATGCACCCACCTTCTCTTAAAATATGTGTAACTACAGCTATAATGCTCTAACAATGGCCGTGGTCTCCTAATACTAGATATCACATGCACCCACCTTCTCTTAAAATATTTGTAACTATTGCTACCTGCCCTATCAATGGCTGTGGTATCCTGATAGATAATATATATGTGTAACTCATTTCATTGGTAAAGCATTTTCATTTTTATTCATGTTCCTCACACCCAAAAAAAAATACAACCTATTTGATTATTTTAGCATCTCTTCCATCAACCTACACAACAGAGATCAACATATCTCATATAATAAATTAACAATCAACTAAGTTAAATCATACAAATACTGTGAATTATGCTGCTATTTACATTTCATGAGCAAACTTGTAATGTGGATAATTGTTTGATGCATGTTCAACATACCATAGCTATACAATACATTGTCAGTCTCACATCATGGCCTTGCAGCATTGTTATATTATTTGTTCCAACACATATTTGATATATACATGTATGTTATCAACATGTATTAAAGCAAATTAACAAATCAACTATTTAAATGTTACAAGTAATCAGTATAATCTACTGGTGGTGATTGTGAGCGATGGCGAACTGTGTAGCGTACATGTACATACTATCTATTCTATCAAACTACAAAACAAAAATTGATATTGTCCATATCAACATTATGACATTAACAGTGTTGAATCTAACAAATGCTGGGTATTATGTAGATATGTACATATCATAAGCATACTCGTAATGTAAATTAAATGATACATTTTATAACCTATTTAATTATCATATTAATAATTATATACTTTATACAGTCGGCTTACGGTTGCACCATGTGAAAGAGGGTGAGGACTGTCGGTAATCTTTCTTTCTTGAGTGTGTGTGTGTGTAGTCCTTAAAAGGACTGTTGGAAACATATTTAAACATGTCGCATACCTAAACGAAAAATCAAATTGAATTTACAAATACTTCGTATAATGCAGCTATGTACAGGTTGTGAGCGTGAGTGGGATGATAACACTGTAACTTATTTCATTATTTTAGCATCTCTTCTATCAAACTAGATAAGGAGACTATGCAACCTATCAAATATACTGGTTGTATACATTGTATCAACATGGCATTTATCTAAATGACAAAACAACAAATCATACAAACAAAGATTAACATATCTCACATCATAATAATAACATCAACAGTGTTGTACCTTGCAAATACTGGGTATTTATACAGTAGGCTTGCGGGTGCACCATGTGAGAGAGGGAAGATTGCAGAGTCCTGAAAAAGACTCTCGGTAAGCTTTCTGGGAATTTTTGTAGTCCTGAAAATGACTGTTCGTATAGTCTTGAAAAAGACTGTTGGTTATCTTTCTTAGCTTATAGTTCTAAGGAGAACTATAGCGCTCGGAGAGGATGAGTGGAGGGAGTGGCTCGGCGTTTTGAACAGGTTGACTATCCGTCGTCAGCCTACTGTATACATCACCATGCAAGCCGACACTTAAAAGCAGCATCTATTGGGTATTTGTTGCTATGAACATATCATGAACATATTTATAATGTAAGTAGTTTCTTGATAGATAATGGGACCTTTCCCTATATAGTTGGTATACTATTTATTCAATCAGATATACCTTTTGGATACATGAATATATTTAAATGTTTCAAAGCAAAAAGTCGGTATTATACAGCTATTTACATGTTGCGAGTGTCTTAGATAACAAGACTGCAACTTATTTCAATATTTAAGCATTTGTCTAGGCAAAATATTACATATCAAAGATCTGAATGTTTCATAATGAGCAGAATAATAAAATCAACAAGTGTTGAACCTTACAAATACTGTGTATTATGCTCCTATGTACATATTATGAGCATAGTTGTAATGTGAATATTTGTTGATATATAACAAGACTAATTGTTGTATTAGTCATAAGGCAGACCCCTGCCAGAAATTCCTTATTCTGTTTTTTCTTCAAATGTTTGCATGTATGGTTATTCCACCAAATGTACTGGTTGAATACATATATGAACATATATTTGTCACATCAAAATAAAGAAGTCAACAACTCGAATGTTGCACAAACTTCGTATAATGCAGCTATTTACATGTTGTGAGTGCGTTAGATGTCAAAACTCTGCAACTTATTTCAACATTTTAGCATCGCTTCTATCAAACTACATGTACTTAACAACAAGTCTCGTAGAAAAATTATAAAACAACAAAGTTAAATCTTACAAATCTATGTACATGTTTACATGTTTGTTGCATGATAGATTACAATGCCATGTAACTTATAGTTTATTATGCTTAGCAGTGTGTTAGTTATTTACAAGACAAACGATGCGTCATATAATTTGTTTTTAGTAGTAGGATTGGTATAGAAAGTACTTTTGCATTCTAATTTTGTTATCCACAATTCTCAAAAATGGTTTATCTTTTTTTACTACAAAAAACATTTGATTTGATTTCTTTAGCTATAAAACGATCAATAAATTTGAAACTCTCAAACTAATATACCTAAACATGTACTTAGTATAATGCAGCTATGTACATGTACTTATCAATGAGCGTGTATAGTGTACATGATGTGTTTAGGAGCCATAAGGGCAGTAACTTAGTACATACTCAGAGTTTACTCCCTTCTGGCTCTAAATGAGCGTGTATAGTGTACACAGTGGCGTAATGAGCAAAAACGTTTGGGGGGGCTGACAAAAAAAAATCCGCAGCGCCCCACTCTAACATACAGGCCCCGCTGAACGTTTCGCAAAGTGGGGTCTAGGGGAAAAGCCCCGGCGCGCCGCGGCGGGGGTCAAGGGGAGGAGCCCCCGAAGCTCAAGGGGATGGGCATCAGTGGCGGATCTACGAATTTCTTACCGGGGGGAGGGGCACAAAATGGCATGGGGTTAAATATTATGTAAAACGATGAAGCGACAGAATGAGGCTTTATAGCGGCAATGGAGTGGAGCGACCAAGCGGGGGTGGGTCTGGGAGGGGGTTCCGGCCCCCTCCCAGAGTAAGAAGCATTTGCAATTTTAGAACCAAATTAGACGCATTTTCAGGCACTTCCTGGAGTAATATGACGTAAAATTGCTTTCTCCTACCGCTTCCAAGAGTAGGGATCTTTTTCAATTTGAGAACCACATTTGGCGCATTAATGTCCACCGGCACTTCCTGGAAAAAACGAGGCCTTCTGATTGGTTAGAAGTTAGAAGTCACGTCTTGAGACGTTGTATATGCTTTGATGCCCAGGGGCGGATCTAGCTTTTTGCTAAGGGGGGGTTTGACCAAAATAATGACGATGCGGAGCATCGTCCACGAGCCGCGAAGCGGCGAGCCGATTTTTTTTTGGGGTGTTAATTTGAACCCCGTAAATGATGTTTTCCTGGCATCTATTAACACAATGGAGACCATAAAAAGCAGTGCATGATAACGTCTTTTTAAATCAAGTAACAGTTTAATACACAGTTATATCCAGAGTTATCATGTGTTTGGTTAAGTTACCAGATGAGTTGAATATCTTCTCACAATATTTGCACTTGAAAGGGTTTCTCTCTACAGCGTGCGTTCTTTTTTCTTTCTTTTTTTTTTTTTTTTTTTGGGGGGGGGGGGCCGCCCAAGGGGGGGGGGGTTAACCCCCCTAACCCCCCCCCCCCCGTAGATCCGCGCCTGATGCCGCACAATGCACAAAGACGGTGGTCAGGTACTTCATTAGTAGTACTTGCAAACAATTTCTCGAGTGTATAAACTTTATAGTTATCAGGGGCGTCGCTCAATCTTTGTCAGTGGGGGGAGTGGGAAGGGTGTAGAGGCCACCGATTACCGACAAACCGAGCAACCAATTACCGACAAATATATTAATGCCAATATCCAAATGTCTACAAATTTAACCCTATAAACCCGGGGCCAGGACTAAGTTATTTTTCAGTCTCCCCCCTCCCGCGCGAAGCGCGGAAACTTTGACACTTCATTAAATTATTATAGAAAGAAGACGATCCGTTGTACCGGTTCCGTTTCTTAATCCTGGTCTGAATTAGCTTTCGCCCATCTCGCGCGAAGCGCGGAACCTTTTACGTTTCAATAAATTATTACTCTAAACCCTTGTCTGAATTCATTTTCGCCCATCCCGCGCGAAGAGCGGAAGCTTTGACGATTCATTAAAGTATTACTCTTAATCCTTGTCTGAATTCATTTTCGCCCATCTGGCGCGAATCGCGAAAAAATTTTGCGTTTCAATAAATCTTTACTCTTAATCCTTGTCTGAATTCATTTTCGCCTATCCCGCGCGAAGCGCGGAAGCTTTCACGTTTCATTAAATTATTAGAGAAAGAATACGATTCGTTGTATAGTGTTCTTGTCTGAATTCAGTTCCCCGGCCCCCTCCCCCTCCCCTCCCGCGCGAAGCGCGGAAGCTTTGACACTTCATTAAACTATTAGAGAAAGAAGACGATTCATTGTACCGGTTCCGTTTCTTAATCCTGGTCTGAATTAGCTTTCGCCCATCTCGCGCGAAGCGCGGAACCTTTTACGTTTCAATAAATTATTACTCTTAATCCTTGTCTGAATTCATTTTCACCCATCCCGTGCGAAGCGCGGAAGCTTTCAGCTTCATCAAATTATTAGAGAAAGAAGACGATTTGTTGTATCGTGTTCTTGTCTGAATTCAGTTCCACCCCCTTCCCGCGCGAAGCGCGGAAGCTTTGACACTTCATTAAATTATTAGAGAAAGAAGACGATTCATTGTACCGGTTCCGACTCTTAATCCTTGTCTGAATTCATATTCGCCCATCCCGCGCAAAGCGCGGAAACTTTAACGTTTCATTAAATAATCAGAGAAAGAAGACCATTCGTTGTATCGTGTTCTTGTCTAAATTCAGTTTTCCCGCCCGCGCAAAGCGCGGAAGCTTTGACACTTCATTAAATTATAAAGAAGGAAGACGATTCGTTGTACCGTTCTCGACTTTTAATCCTAGTCTAGATTCAGTTGCTCCCCCCCCCCCCCTACCCCCGCCGAAGAGCGGAAGCTTTGCCGTTTCATTCACAGTTGCTTCTGTAAAGGAGTTTTTTTTTACTCGTGTTACTGTTAGTGGCCACGGCCCCTTAGTGACTATAAAAAAACATATGGCCGGCGCTTCCTGGCCATTTGGGAATGTATCAGTTTGCAACAGAAATGGAGAAACGCGCATTTTGTTGAAAATCATGTGTTATCACGAACATTTATACATCACTTGTATATGGAATTGAAAATAAGTCATGGTTCAATTTTATTTGGGGGGGCTGGCGCCCCCCCTAGCCCCCCCACCAGTACGCCAGTGAGTGTACATGTTGTGTTTGTGGAGCCATAAGGGCAGTAACTTAGTACATACTCAGAGTGTACTCCCTTCTGGCTCTAAATGAGCGTGTATAGTGTACATGTTGTGTTTATGGAGCCATAAGGGCAGTAACTTAGTACATACTCAGAGTTTACTCCCTTCTGGCTCTAAATGAGCGTGTATAGTGTACATGTTGTGTTTATGGAGCCATAAGGGCAGTAACTTAGTACATACCCAGAGTTTACTCCCTTCTGGCTCTAAACGGATGATATACATGTAGTTTCTTAACAAAGGGGTAAATTATCCTTCATTGTGGTAGGATATGTTTAATACAAAAGTGCATGTACACATAAAAGATTCACATATCTCTTGATAGCAAATAAAGAAAGACAAAATAATCTTACAGTGTACAAGTATTTCTTATAATGCAGCTATGTACATGTGAATTAAATATGTATAAGCATTTGTGATATGATATGATAGATAGGAAGACTGTAAAACTATTTTTTGACATTGATCAAATTTATGTTCTCCCAATTCTCAGTTGATAGGTGATAGATCACATGACACAAGAAGAAGAATGCATGATAGTTAGGTATTGAACTAAAGAGGGCGGTTGTCCTGTGTAGACTGCCCTTAGCAGAACACTTGAGAGAGTCAGAAATTATATTTTCTCAAATGACCTAGATCAACATGTAACAGAGGAAATTCAATGAGTTCTTAATTTGAATCTTCTTTAATCTTGAATAATGCACGGATTTATATATGTTATGAGCTTATGTCATGTGACTATTCTCTTGTCAGATATGGAAACTCTACATCGTATTGCACTGTTATAGTATTTTAATATTAAACAGTGGTATATTTTCTCCTAAAGTCACTATGATTTTAATTTCTTTATTGCATCTTAGCATTTTCTCTTGCTTTTTGTATTGTTTAATTCATTGCACAAACCTGGCTTAAACGCGGTTGTGGTTATCGCAATTGTACCTATACAATTTCATTATTGCATCTTAGCATTTTCTCTTGCTGTTTGTATTGTTTAATTCATTGCACAAACCTGGCTTGAACCTGGTTATGGTTATTGGAATCGTTCTTATGCAAATTAATGTATTGCTATGAATGTCACTGAAATAACTAGTAATTTAATCAATTCATCCAATTATGTGACAATCATTAAATCCTGTATAACAAAAGATCATGGCTAATTTATGTACATGTTATAACACTCATTTTGAGTTCTACATGTAATTATTGGAATGCTAGTGATGATAGCCATATCAAATATTTATGTACATTATGTGTATTACGTAGTGAACATAGAAAATTGTAATGAAACCGTATTGGATTTAAAAGGTCAATCTGTTTTTGAATACGAGAATGTTGTCTCCATCGCAAGCAATCAGTTTCCCTGATGACGTCATCATCACGCGAGATGATAAAATGTAATCTATTGAGTGCACTAGTTGTGGTGATAGAGGGAATGATGCTACTCTTCTCTTCTTCATGTCACTCCCACTCATCACCTGATCAATCATACACGTCTCCATCTCACCATCTGATGTCACGACGTAGAGGTCGTCTGTTATAGGGTCGATGCAGGCAGTCAGGATGACATCACTGTGGGGGACTTCCCTTTGAGCACCCTGTCTGTCGATGATGAACACGCTGTGATCTGATAGTAAGGATTTGGCGATGATGTGACCTGATGATAGAACACCATACATTATTATATTTTGTTTACACGTGATGGTATTCATGATCTTACGATCAGCTGGGTTGATGACGTATATCTTAGACTGATTCCACTCAGCTACGATGATCATCCCATCCTGGTCAGCAGCTACATCCACCGTTGTTTTATCATCCGTTGTGTTTCTTGGTATCGTGACGTCATTGATGTGCTTCCATTGTCTATCATACACACTGATGAATCCAGTCAAGCTGTCCCCTGTACATCCATCAGTGTATTTACCGCATACTACCTTGTCATCATTCAGCAATGCACATGAGGTAACACATGATGTATCACTACCTGTCATCACTCTCTGAGTGTGTTTAGTGTTCATATTAAACATGTATGTATGTCCATCACTTTCTATGTCACATGTGATGATCACATTGAACTCATCTATGCATCCTAAACAAATTGAATCTTCGGATTTACCTACGACATTGATTGTATCAATTAGCTTCCACTCCCCATCATACCAGTCAATCCTCCCGTCATACTTCTCTCTCCCAGCACCCTTCACAAACCTCACACCTGATATGGTACCGGTGATTTTGTCCACCTCACCCTCATTCAGTGGCTTCTCTAATTCGTCACTCACTGATGTTTTCACACGATGCCCATCTTCGACGACATTTTGATCATCTACGAGTACTGTGTGAATTATCTGTATTGTAGTCTCTGTGGTTTTTTTGTCATCTTGCAAAGATATCTCCAACTGTCCAATCTTTCTTTCTTTCCCTTCAGCGATGTTCTTAATGTCTGTTTGAAGACCGCGTTGTTTATTGTTGATATGTTCTCGTCTTTTCTCTGCATTGTTACGGTTTAGTTCAATTTGCTTCTCTCTCTCCTCCTCATTCGTTCGAATCTTGCCATTGATATTTTGATTCTCCTCTTGAAGTTTTTGATTCTTCTCATCGATGTCCTTGTTGATTTTTGCAGCATCCTCCTCCTCTCTGTTTTTGTCCGTTTGGATCGCCTCATTGATAACCGAATCAACTTCAATTCTTAAAGCTTGTAAATGGGTGTCGGTGTCTTTCCTACACTGGCGAATCTGAACTCCATAAATTTGATAAAGCTTAAATTTGTCCTTTGCCTTTTCATTCAGAATGTTTAATTTTGCTCTACTTTCCATGATGGCGCCCTCTATATCCTGTCGCACGCATGACTGATCATGGTGATCTATCTTTGCGCATGAATAACACAGTGCTACACCATGTGTTTTACAATACAGTTTGATTTCTTCATCATGCTTCTTACAATAAAGATTGGACCCACCCTTTCTTGCTTTTCTGATGCACCCCCCTTTGGAGGCGCAGCCATCGCAGAGCTTCTTCTTCTCCTTCATGTAGTACGTCACATCTGTGATTGACTGACAGTTCTCTCCTTCACAGATGACTTCTGCAGAGCTGAAGCTAGCCGCCATCCTGATCAAAGTATTAACCTGTAGACAAAAAATAAAGAGAGAGAGAAAGAGAGAGTGGGAAAGAGAGAGAGAGAGAGTGGGAGAGAGAGAGAAAAAGAGAATTAGAGACAGAGAGAGAGGAAGGAAGTGAAAAAGAAATGGATTGAAAGAGGGTATTGAGGGAGAAGGAGGAAGGGAAGGAGCGAGCAAGAGGGAGAGAATAAAATAAATTTAATACAATGACCTCCATTAGTATTATTTCCTCTTGCACATTTACACAAAGAATATTTATGGATGATAGTGTATTTTCATCGGTGAAATTGCTTTCAAAAGAGACGTTTTAACCTTTTCCCACTCCTTGTGATGTTAAATGATTATTGCATTTAGGATATCTTCTTCTTTTTCTTGATTTGATTTTGTTTGGCAATCAGTCACAGTTGACTATTTTTGCCACACACTATTTTATGAATTATTTATATATATATATACATATGTACAATTTCATGTCATAAATGACTATTTTTAGGATTCTTTCTCTTTCCATCAACCAAGTATCATCTAGTCTTATCTCATGAGGTATACTGTTTTCCATCGCGTGATATGATAGCTGACAAGGTACACATATTTGATTTAATGCCCCTTGTAAAATTAGTGATGCTTATCAGTGGAAGAAAACGATATTGGAGTTTGTGGAAGGAACTTAAAATCTCAGATTGATGTAAATATTTGTTTGTTATCATGTATTATTGAATGTGTTATCTTTAGCCTAAACTTGGTACCGGTCCGTGACAGTTATGATTTTCTGTGAGCGATAGAGGGCGAGGGGTGATGGTAATTAGCTTTGATTTTTTTGTTTAGCTATCATAATATATTTTGTTAACCTGGGACCGTCTTCTGAATTTCATTAGGGCTTTTAAGTTAGGGAAAATGATTTTAAATGAATATAAAATAGTCTTTACATGTACATGTGTGCAGCACTGCCTGCACACATGTATTATAAACATACACGTAGGCAAGTCAGGTTTGTGCAAACAATAAACATGGGCTTGTCCAATTATTTTATATGTTAAATCTTGTTCAAATATGGCATGGTAAACCGCCTCAAAAAGCCGCCACGTAACTAACCTTGATCTCCTCATCTCAATTGTGAATAGAACATAGCTATCACCCCCAATCTTACATGCAGGCCCCGCTGAACGTTTTTTGGCGGGGTTCAATGGGTGGAGCCCCCAGAAGCTCAGGGGGTATAGGCATTTATTTAATTACTGTCAGATCAGCATATTTTGCTACCTTATCTTATTTGTGACACTGGCAGGTCACGAATTGGCGTGGGGTCCAGGTGGAGGAGCCCCCGTAGGCTCAGGGGTGTAAGGCGATATATTACGGTCAAATGAGACACACAAAAACCCATCACCCCCACTCTTACATGCAGGCCCCGCTACACGTTTCTCGGCGGGGTCAAGGGGTGGAGCCCCCAGAAGCTCAGGGGTTTTGGGCAATAAATTACGGTCAGATGAGCATATTATTATTATACCTATTTGTGACACTGGCAGGACATAAATTGGTGTTGGTTCCAAGGGGCGGACTCCCCCCCCCCCCGAGAAGCTCAGGGGTTTTATACATTAAATTAACGTCAGATGGGCATATTTCATAACTTATTTGTGACACTGGCAGGTAACGAATTGGCGTGGGGTTCCAGGGGCGGAGCCCCCGGAAGCTCAGTGGTTTTGGTCAATAAATTACTGTCCGATGAGCATATTTTGATACCTTATTTGTGATACTGGCAGGACACAAATTGGTGTTGGGTCCAGGGGGCGGAGCTTCAGAAGCTCATGGGTTTAAACATCAATTTATCGTCTGATGAGCATAATTTTATACCGTATTTGTGACACTGGCAGGTCACGAATTGGCGTGGGGTCCAGGGGGCGGATTTGGGGCTATAAATTACGGTCAGATGATCATATTTGTTTACCTTATTTGTGACACTGGCAGGTCACGACTTGGCGTGGGATCCTTGAGGCGGAGCCCCCGGAGGCTCAGGGGTTTTAGGCGATAAATTACAGTCAAATGAGCATCCAGGGGCCCGCCTTAGGGCCATTGGTTTGGTTGGGGGGGGGGGGCAGAGACCCGGAGGCTCAGGGCTTTATGCATTAATTACGACAGATGAGCATAATTATACCTTTTTTTTACTCTGGCATGTCACTAATTGGCGTGGGGTTCAGTGGGCGGAGCCCCCGTAGGCTCAGGGGTGTAAGGCGATATATAACGGTCAAATGAGAC